>JANSTQ010143649.1:1273-12568 GCA_026167885.1 Bergia puertoricense
TTGAAAGAAGGATGATAGTTCAGTCTAGATATCTAAAACGGTTTTGTTGTCAATAGTTTAAAAAAGGAAGCAAAATAGAACAATCTAAGTACGAGACTTGTTTTTTAAAAAAATGTTTAACGAAACCATGAACAGCATTGAAATAAGTCTCTCGGTTTTCATTTCAGAAAAAATCAAAGGAAGTCCCAAGACCACAATTTGGAACACATATGATAGCCGAAGCTTTTACAGCATTTATTATATAAAATGGTAACGATAAAGTTGTTAAAATTTGCTAAATACATGAAAGACAAAGTAGTTGTATCACGGTGTTCTTTCCAAATATTGAAATAACGGGTACAAAAGAGGATTTAGGTGCAAGTTAGACGGCCTTTAAATCTTCTTGACAGAGATGTGGCAACGGACGGTTGAAGTTTCACTTCAACTCTTAAGTTTCTGAACTTGCCGTCTGGAATTTTGAAATCTACAACAAAGTTTTTCTGATTTGGGTTTTCACGTCACTCCCGTTGACTGTAACGATCACTTTTCAGTACAGTATAAGTTCAAGCATCTTGCAAAAGCAAGCTTTATAAGTTGTAGAAATTTAAGTGTCAGAAAGAACTGAAAACTAATTATCAATCAGATTATTAGGTTAGTGCGATTTACGTTTGGTGCAATGAATAATATTCCCTAACTTTAACATGAATAAGGGTTTCAGCAGAAATTTCATATCAAATTACTTGTCGTATAATCACTGTTAAATGTTTATAAGTCCAACCATGGTGTGCCAGAGTCGCGTTCAGTTAAAAGACTAATTAAGTTACTTCTTGTCGTCTTTAATTTCTCAGGGTGAACAAAGCTCATGTCGTCAATTGGAAAGTGTCTTAATGTGGTCTAGTTATTTCTAGAACCGCTGTGTTTTTCCACGACATTTGCAAGAAAACTTTATAGAAGAGTGATGTTTGTTTGTATATTCAGTATATTAAGTGGGAACATAAAGTTAACTGCATAAAGAGAAAAACCAGTATACGTGATGAAATTAAACAGTTGATCTTTCCGCTAATCAGGAAACTAATGAACCTATTGCAAACGAAAATAAATAACCTTGGCGCCAAGATCAAGTTGTCGGTGTGTATTTCGTGTTGGAGAAGTGGAAACAGGTTTATCAAGCTGGCAACTGAGCTCTCTCACACTGACAATACGGTGGCTTTAGAAACGCTTCACAACTGGTTGACGTCCTTTAAGAAATGGTTTCGAAGCAACGATCTAACTTGAGTGAGAGTTTTACGACCCAACTACCTTTCCAAGACCCGTACCAACATCACTTGGTGATGCTGTACATGAAGTTTGAACTTTTCTCAGCCATTCTTCTCTGTTTCATGTCAATAGTAACTGTAATACCAAACAGTCTTCTGTTGACTGCAGTCAGGAGAAATCCTTGCAAGTCTTTTCGCACCGCTTCGACAAGCTTTGTTGTCGGTTTAGCGGTAGCTGATTTATTAACAGGTCTAACGACAGAGCCGTTCTTCGCCGCCTATTATTTCGGACGATACCTGAGCAAATACCACTACTACGACACATCGACCCAATTGCTGCATACTTTCTACAACGTGGGAGCATCTATATCAACAATCGCAATAAGTTCGTCTTTCGTGATAGTTCTGACACTAACTTGGTCACAGTTTATTCCTGTATCGTATCCCCACAAATACAAACTATGGTTGACTCAAAAACGCGCCGTAATTTGCGTTGTTGCAACTTTTGCCTACTTCATCTTCTTCACTATTCTTCAGTTTTTCGCCATGGAAAAAGATACGTTTCTTAAAGTCGATCTTGCAATCAATTCGACTTTAGTGTCAACTATACTTTTTGTCACCGTAGTGTTATGGGCCCGAGCATTCAGACAGAATATACAACGAACAAACTCGCCCAAGCCAATCCCAAAAAACCTGCAAAATGCTACTAGCACTCGAAACCCGACAAGTAGGAAAGCATTTCTAGAACGCCAATTTACAATCGTCACGATTTATCTTGCTGGAATTCTACTGGTTTCAGCCTTGCCTCATGTTTTTATCCTTCACTGTTTTCTGTATTGCAAAAACACTACACTAAAAGAATGGGCCATCCTCCAAATTGCCATGAGAGTCAAAGATTTGTTGCTGTTTCTGAAAGTAGGTCTAGATGCGTTCATCTACGCTTGGCGCCTACCATCCTACCGTTCAGCTTTGATACGAGTGATAGGAAGCCCTTCAATTGGCCGACGTTACGTAAACGTTTGTAAAATACCTAGATTAGCCACTCGCGATGAAAGCACATTTAAATTATAGCGTTTAATTTTACGATCAAGATAAAGCAACCACACTTTTACTAAACAAGACTGATCGCTTTCATACCACAAGCATTCTTGGTTGAATTGTGTAATGCGATCATATCAAGAAGGAACAGATACGATTTTGTTTTCTGCAGACTTTTAAAGCTCAGTATTTAAATTGAAGTATTACTTATTTCCTTTTGAAGATTATAAGGTATTTCTTTTGTGACCTCTTGTTAGACTTAAAATGATTTAAAATATGCTATACTTTCAAAGAGTTAATGAGGGATTTAAAAACGGACTGATAAGAAAGTCTGAGATGAAATAAAAAAACGACACCTTCAATAAAAGTATTTCAGACCGTTCAAAATTAGTTGCGCAATTTTCTTTTAGGAAAAGTTATCATGTTATCATGATTAAAATTTTGTGACATTAGTTATAGAAAAGTGTTCACTTATTGCAGGATTAAGGCCAAAATTGCTTAAAAAATTGCAAAATTGCTAAAAGAAAAACCTAGATTAATTCTGCGACCTTTTTTAAGAGGAGTTTATGCTATTATAAGTAGGATCTGCTTGTTTGTGTTGTTAGTCTAAAAGATAAAGTAGAACATATAGCACACATCATGCACAGGAAAAACTGAGAACAGAATATATCGTTGGTAATCATTTTCTGTGAACCTGTATTTTTACTAATCATGGAGAATAAATTGAAAATGATTGCTTTTTTGTCCCAGGAAGATGGTAATTAAAACTACAAAATTTGTGCATTTTAAATAATCATACACTGCGAAAGACCAATAAGACTTAAACTTAAAAGCTATTTGAACAATTGTCCGAGCACAGTGGTATAGCTCTTTTGTTTATTGTGAAAAAAAAAAAAAATTAAAAATTACCACTACTCAAGAATTGGGAATGCAATGTATTTAAGTTTGGATAGTCGTAGTCAATTTTAAACTATACTCAGTAATACGTATTTGTACATGGTAGTCTGAATATAAGAGGAAGAAAACCGAGATCGTTTTCTTTGTACGATGTGGCGGAGGAAGTGATGGATTATAGATTGTGGCGTGGGCCGCTAGAATGAGTCGATTATCGCTAATCTTTGACCAAACAGTCAACCTACGTCTGATTCCAGCTACATTTAGGCTCAACTGGACGGTCGTTCCGGACAGCATTTTTTAAGCATGAATTCGATTTTTCTACATCAACAAAACCAATTTAAATCTTGGATTGTTAGCCTGGAATAAAGTTAACCAGCTTAAGAGTAAATGTGGCCAAACAGTGGTCTGTTGATGCACGTACATACGAGTAAGTTAAACTCGTTAACTCATGACCACTCAATCTTAAGGACGTTTGTTTCTCGTGCTGAAATTATACAGATTTTTGTAGAAAAACCATAGCCAGCGAACCTCTTTCCTACAGTTGTGTCTTATGATGAATTTGTGTTTAAAAACAAGAATAAGAACACTTTTAAATTGATACTGAATTTGCTAGGAAAGAAAGGGAAAAAAAGAGCTTCGGTCAAACTTATCTCGTTATAATGGTTTTAAAACGAAATTATGTTCTGTCCCCACATCTCCATCCACTATGTTCTCTCACTGTCATCTACGTATTAGTTTTATGGACATTTTGATCTGCACCGAAAAGTGTGTTTTCGGCGTGGGTCCCTTAACCTACGGTTGTCACTCATGATAGCATTTTACTGTGCGAATTTACACTAAAAACGTTAACTCAGAGTTTGAATTTGAGCAAAATATTCTTAGTGGTAGCCGTTCGTAGGTAGATAGCTCCAATACTTGGTTCGTACGAAAGTACGAATTTAAAACATTGATTTTGAAGTTTATTTAAATATTCCAATACATTTGTAAATAATTTAAAGCAAAAAGGATTTCATCTATCAAACAGCCCACAAAAAAACCATAGTGATTATTATGATGCAAATATGTCTTTTACATTACTTAAGTTTTAATAAAATTTTTGGTAATTTCACTTAATAAAACGCTGCCAAAAGCACCCAATTTTAAATTATCCTTTTAACTAATACTTGTCCCTTGACTGAGTTTGACGTTTGTCCTTATTTAGTTCGACCATAATCTCGGTTTGGCAGATTGCATTTCTTCTGCTCCAGTCCATCCCGTTTAGAATATGACAAAACCAAATGTATAACAGCATTTTTTCCCCGCTTCTTCTGGAGCTCATACACTTAATAACTCAATATTAAATCAGAGCAATAAGGCTGAAATAGCCTGAAAAATAAGGACAAAATAAGAACAAACTGAGCTCAAAAAAAGTTTTACCGAAATGTTTTAAGGCTTTCATACAAGAAAACGAAGAAAAATCATCAAATTAAGAAATTCGTTTTCTCATTAAAATCACGCAGGTGCCTACCATAAAAGCTCTTTATGCAGGTTTTCTATCTTTGAAAAAAAAAAAACAACGTACAATAAGAACAAAATAGGAACACTTTGAGGCTTCAATCGTGAAAAAAAAATTAGAACACTGAGCCCGAGCAAAATTTTACTGGTTCTTATATGAAAGTGCATTATCCAAAATTGCCGTAAAGCGGTCAAAGATGTAGCCACTGCAGCACACTACCAAATTACTAATTTTTATGTTGTCTGATGCATATCTAATTTTAAAATGATTCTGGAAAATGCTAATTGAGTTATGTCAAAAAGATTGTTTGCCAGCCAACAGCCTCGCTTCAACAGCACTGAGTAGTTCGTCTGCACTTTGTGTTTAAAATTAATCGCATAGTGGGGGTGAATCACGCAAGCTGATTGGCCAATACATTATAGATGATAAAGCATTTAAAGTTGAAATTGAAATGGTGTGTATTTAGCGTAGTGTTGTGCTCAACCGGGCCCTCGACACTTTTGCGCGTGAATTGTCATGGTTTAAGCGAACAAAAAAGTAATAAAGTAAAAAAGCGAGTTTGGGGGTTTTTTCGTTTATAAACGCTAGCAGAATGAAGGGGATGTATTCTATTTTAATACTTGGAAGTACTCCAGAATTAATTGAACTTTTAAGTTGAGTAATCTGGGTATACTAGTACACTAATAAAAAATCAACTCCTAGATCGTCAAGGAAAGACAATTTTAAACAGGATTTGGTTCCGTCTTGGGCTAAAGTAGAAATTGTAAGTTAGTTTTTGGTATTCGACTACTTGCAAAGCATCTCAGCTGAATTTGCATTACCGCCGGTGTTGAAATACCTAAAAAAATATTTTTATTGTCAAGACATTTTACGCAATGTGTCTTTTTTTTCTTTTTCTTTTCTTTTTCTTTTTCGTTTTCTTTTTTTCTTTTTACATTGAGCTATTTTGTAGTCTGGCCCCAATTTACCGAAGCCATTGTCATAGCATCTTTGCTTGGCGCTAAAATTATTGTCAATGCGACAGCCTGGTCGTAGCTTTGAAAATGACTGAAGAGTCAAACATGCGGACAAACGAAGTAATTCATGATCACCATCGCGTCAGTCGCTTTTCATTTTTTTTTTGTAAATTTCTGCTAATCGAACTGACTCCGCCTGCATGTAAGTCATCTTCACTGTTTAGTGTCTGTTATATTGTGATGTTTTGTGTGTCTGATCTCCATGGCTGTCCAGGGACCTCTTTGTTCAACAACGCTTTCTCTTTTTCTTCAACACAAAATCTAAAGGAGGAAAGGAAAAACAGCGATGAGTTGGTTATAAAAACTAAGTTACATTTGTCAGGTTTGGCTAGACCAAGAGAGGTAGTTCTACCAAATTTTATGAAATATTAATATAATAACAAACGTTCCCTGGAGAAGGAGGCAGAACAGCAGTTACTCGCTGCTTAAAGACTAAGGTAAAAACTCACTACCTGGGAAAGACAGAACAACTTACTGGGCTTAAAAAATCACTGCACAAAAAAAAAAGTTCAGAACTTAAAAATTGGACATTGTATAACTGGAGTTTTCCTAAACAATAAATCTCATTTTCAGTTCGATTAAAAACGCAAAAGCCTGAAATCAAGTAAAAAAATAATACATTCACACATGGCACATTTGTCAAGGTTTGCGCTCTAAGCCAATCAACGATCACCCCCCCCCCCCCCCTCCCCTTTGCCCGCTTCATGTTGTGGCTCTTGTAATTTCATCAACCAGTCAGCATTTCTTAAGCTAATACACACCTCGATGACGACTCCCGCGGCGATCGTGTTCCCGCCGTACCGAAGCATAAATCTCCCGAGGTCTTTATAGTCTTTAAAAATCTCCACACAAACCGGACGTGACGTATGAATAATTACTTCTGCGTTGGTGTTCTTCGTCAAGCATCTGAGAATCGGATCAAATGAAACCGTTAGAGAATATGATGGAAGAAAAATCGGGACTAAAAAATGCCATTAAAATTTTTTAAGACTAATTTATATATATTTTTTCAGAAACAAAGTTTTATAACAAAATAGCTTGATTACATATATCGTCAACTGACTGGCTAAGAATTCCAACCACCCTTACCTAGGTCTCTTCTGAATGACCTCCCCCGTACTTTTATGCAACACGCTGACCAAGTGCTTGATAACCGCGGGCTCACTCAGGGCTTGATAGTGAAACAGTACCTAAACGTAACGCAATCAATGTCCGCACAGTTGAAACAGTTTCAAAACAAAACAAAACTTCAAAAAATTGCACAAGTGGAGTTCGTGCTTACCATAAAACCTTTTGTAATTGGTACCTCGATGTTAAACACTATTATGCGGGCTTTCATCTTGGTCGTGGCTTTAATCGGTGAGCTCGGGTCACACAATATACTACCAACTCTAAATGGCGTGACATAAAGCACACACGCAATTAATACATGATACTATTATGGAATCGAGTAGATTTTTGCACGATTCGGGAAAATATCAGGGCCAGTTTGGTCCAGCCATGGTTTGTATTTTGGCGAGACCAGGACCAGACTGGTTCTATGATAATTCAACAACAGCCCGGACTTACCCAATATGCATCATGTCTACTCCTCCTAATGTTATGCTCAGGTGATCACCTGCGCATGCGCACTGCACTGCCTCGTCATGGACTGCAAAACCTGCAGGATTAAAGATCAAAGGGTCAATCAGAATTGAATTGAATGGACGTTTAACTAATATGAAAGGAACTTACAGAAATAAACTGTTTTAGTTGTAAGCTTCAATAGTTTATTATTATTGTATTGCAAGTAACCAAATGGATGTACGTGATAAAAGAGAAAACTGAGTTTGTTATTGTATTACAAGTAACCAAATGGATGTACGTGATAAAAAAGAAAACTGAGTACCGCCCTAATACAAGTATCAGCGGCTTGCCCGGGGTCGATTCTCGGGCCACCCCAAGGGCCGAACCTTCATTTTTCGATTTTGGCACTCAAATCTGTCCCGGGGATAGGAACATTTGCTCGTTTTTGTCTGGGTTTCTCAGACCCCCGGGTCAGATCCGCGGGCGTTGCTCTGTGTAGTCAGCAGGCACACACCGAAAAATCCTTGGAACCTTTTTGCAGTGACTCCACATGACTGTGATCCAGTTCACAGTGAAAATCCAGTTTACATCAATTCCAGCTCTCTAAATACCTTTTTTTCCGAAGAAAAACAAAGGCCATCAAGGCCCAAACATGCAGTGAAATCATTAGCAAGGTGAGTGACAAATATTGACCTGTTGGCTTTTGTTTCTTTAATACTTAAGAACCTTATCCTTGTTTTGGATTGCAATTCTTTTTTTTCCCCAAACTGACACTGCTGAGCGAAACTTGAAACCCGTTATGTTATGCAGCCCGGGCAAAAAATCGTGATTTGTCGAATACAATGGCAGGTGCAAATAACTGAGCCTCAAGATACTGACAAAGCCTTGATAATCTGTAATAAGCGAGTACAGTCATTGATTTATCATTCACCTTTTTGTTTTCACTTTTTTTTTCTTCCAAGTAAACTTGCAAACTCTTCTTCGGAAAAAACTGAAAATTGAGCCTCCGTCTAGTAAAGTAAAAACACTATTTATTGACGGTAACACAATGACATCCATAGGACGTTCTCTGCCTTGTGGCTTTCACCACAACAGAGGGATTAACATACCCTTTTTCAAGAACTGTGTGCTGGTTTATTTTAAGTCCTCTGAGGTAGAATTTCAGGAGACTAGACCAACGGCTTCACGTCCCTGTACTCAGAAAGTTTAGCGAAAGAAAGTTGGGCAAGTTCAACTCTCGACCAGACAGGAAGATGAATACGGGTCCTCCTGATTGGCAGTCAGAAAGTTTACCACTAACCTCGCACACATAGTGCAAAGTAATGCGCATGCGCATACCATTACTTGGGGCCAGAAATTTGCAGGTGACGTAATGGTCATTGACGGTCACTCAACCAGCAGAAAGGAGAAATATTATGAACTGATTTATGACAACATTTATTCAGGATGCGGCTTATGTTGCAACCGAGGTAATCGCAATGAGCCCTGATTAATTGTTACAAACAAAAAAGGTAAGAATAGAGACATACGAAACATCAAAAATGTGAGTTTAGATTTACAATTTTGTGAATGAACTCTACAACTGTGACATAATACGTTACCTTTGATAATTCCTTGTTCCCCTGCAGGCATAACGAGGATTTTCTCACCAGTCTGGGCAAAACCTGCCTCAATTTTACCCATAACACTGACGCCGGCACCCATCCCTGTTCAAACACAAACATGAATCACTGTGTAAACAAGTGTAAACAGCCACTGACGGGGTATGTACAATAAGGCTGTGTTTACAAGATACCGGATCGAGTTTCATTCTGTTCGACTTGATCCCGGTTCCACTCCGAGACTCTACATTTGTTTTCTTGATACCTTCTAAATCCTCACTCCAGTTTGAGTATTTCTCAAATTGAAGGGACAATGTTTATTTTGTTTTTTTTTTCACAACAGCACGAAAGCTACCGCTATGGTGTAAACGAGACCTGAATACGAACTTTTAACTGCTATCGAATGACATTGTGGCTACTAATTTCGTACCTTTATAAACGTCAGAAACACAAAGACGGAAAGGTTTGTCCAGTGGTCGCTGGGGGCGCTTGAATTGGTCTGAAACAAAAGAATTTGCAATCTAATTTAAAATGATTAACATTTATATACAATTTAATTAAGAGAGATTTTTCACGGCTTTAGAATGCTCAAAGGTGTATTGACATGGGAATGAAGTTTCAAGCTAAAATATCCAGGTATCAATCCCGAATCTCTCACCAAGCTTTCTAGGGTTAAAATTACGAGCGTTCCAGCGAAGCAGCGTTACCTATTCTGTCGACAAGACAAGGGCCATTGTACCAGGCCGTGAGGCGAGACTCTTTGGGTGTGCTGGCGAGGTTTTCTCCCGACAGACCACTACATGGCAGGTAAACCACTTCTGACTCCGCCTGTAGAGGAAAAACTTTGGTCATCAGAACGTACTATGATAAAGAGGAGTAGGCAGTATAAGTGTGATGTGGAAACGATATAAAATAGAATAGATTAGAAAGGAACAAAAATGTGCGGAGCAAAAAGAAAACAGCACAAAAGAGAACCGAACAAAAAAGGACAGAGCATAGCCTGCCATAACATAACATAACATACCATAACATAACATAACAAAAAACATCACAAAACATAACACAGAATAGCGCGACAGAGTAGCAGGGCCGTAGCCAGCTATGTGCAGATGAGGCAAATGCATCCCCTAAAATTTGTGATCCTCGTCGATTTTAAAAGTTTTTTTTAAACATTTCAAGAAACTGTTTTTCAAAACCGCCTGAGGAAGAACCGGTGTCAGTTTTTGCCTCCTCCAAATTTGAGTTCTGGCTACGGCCATGAGTAGAGTATGATAGGACGGGGTAAGAATAGCAAAGAGTAAGAATAGGATAGGATAGGATACAATAGAATAGAATAGAATAGAATAGAATAGAACAGAACAGAATACAATTCAATACAATACAATACAATACAATAAAATAGAATAGAACAGAATAGAATAGAATAGAAAGAAATAGAAAAGAATATAATAAAATAGAATAGCATAGAATGAATAAAACGGAATAGAACAGTGTAGAATGGAATGGAATAATATAAGATGGGATAGCATAGCATAGCATAGTACAGGATACGATACGATACGATGGAATGAACTGATATAATTTTACGATTTTCGATTACGATACTACTCTGCCGCTTTTGTCTTTATGGCTCTCAATATTGTTAAAAGTGCGCACGAGTTAATGCATGAATATTCTCAGAGTCCTTCTATCCCTTTGCAGTAGGCCAGTTAAAAAGCGTATGCCTAAATATTTTGTCGGGTTTTGGAGCAAGAGTTCGATTTTTTCACCTGGAAGAAGATAATTGGTCGTGCAGCTAAAACAGAGCGCAAAATGTGTCAATGTTTTTAGTCAAAGTAATATGGCTACCAATATGAAGAACTAAGTGTCTTTGTTAACGTAAGGTCGTAATGAGCTAAGGTACCTGAGCTAATGAGCTAAGTATTATTGTAAACACTAAGAAATCTATTTGTCAGTTGGAAAAGCGTGCAATGGTCAAAACGCTGATCTGTAAACCTTTCTCAACCACCGAAATTGACCACAAGTTTGATTCTACAAAGTACATGACTAACCTTGAAGCCTGCCTGCTTGAGGAAAATCTTCATTTTGCCAACAATGTGGTTGTACCTCTCCTCTGACCAGCCAACATTGTCCAGTTTATTGACGGCCACGATCATCTGGGTGACACCTAGCGAACGCACAAGGAGCGCATGCTCCCTGGTCTGACCACCCGCCTCGAAGCCGGCCTCAAACTCGCCCGTACTGGCGTCTACTACCAGGATGGCCACGTCAGCCTGGGAGGAAATTACCATTTATAATAAGAGACCTTCAGATTCGACTATGACTACGACTTTAAGCTCAGGGATAATTACTTACAGTGTGAACTCGTAATAGTAGTAGTAGTAGTAGTAGTAGTAGTAGTAGTAGTAGTAATAGTAGTAGTAATAGTAGTAGTAATAGTAGTAGTA
>JANSTQ010143671.1:6211-23171 GCA_026167885.1 Bergia puertoricense
ATTTTAACAGCAAAACAACTATAGTTATTTTAACAGCAAAACAGCTGTAATTATTTTGACAGCAAAACAAGTAGCCCATTTTCAAATGATACATCAGTTCCAAAGTTAATAATTTATTTTCAAGTCAAGGCTTTAAAGCCACAAAATATGGCAACTGTAAGAAAACTTGGCACCAATCCTTTTCTTCGAATTCTTGTTTGTGGGAACTGAAGTATTACTTACAAAAGGGCCATTAATCTCACGACTGGAAAACTATCACACTCTTTGAAACCTGAGGAATGCAGTTTGATTAATGTAAGATTGTCTAAAGAATGTCAGTTTGCACTGGACAAAGCAACAGCTCCAATATTCTCAAAATTTAGAATAATTTACCTGTCAAATATCCTGGCTTCTTTAAGTACATTTCCAAGGTTTATGTATGCATCCAAGAAGTTTGTATCTAGCTGGACAGCCTAAAAAGGTGTGATAATCAAGACACCAAGTTTAATGTACATGTAAGTAATAATCCATGCAGTCACTAGGCAATGAACAACAAGTCAATGTGAAACAGTTATTGATGGTTGGATTTTTAATACATATTTTGATAATCAAATAATTTATAAGCATTTGTAATACAACACTTAAGGAAGGATCGCTTGATGGTATTTGAGTGAAATGGCCTCCCAAGCTTGCAAAATTCAGTGAAAAATCAGCTGGTGATCAAGCTTTTTCAAACACCTGGCTGGTGTGAATGTGTGTTCACTGTCAAGCATCCAGCTGTTCCAGATCCATTGTAGTTGGTCCTTAAAACGGTTTGTTGACTCCAACATCGAGTGGCTAGAGCATGTTTGTCATGCCCCCAGGTATACTGCAACTGTAACATCTGTTTTTGTTTTCTTAAAGAGTCCCTTAACATCCTGATACAAATGAGCTCTGAAGGAGTCCCATACCAAAAGATCTCTCTATCGCATGAGGCCACCAACTTTGGTCCAAACTGTGTTCAACCAATCTTTTACAAGGAGCTTATCCATCCAACCCTTTACTTGTGCACAAATGTGGTAATTCCAGTCATTTTGACAGGGTTTTTCGCTTGAATACTACATAAGGAGGATGTTTTGTCCCATCTACAAGGCAGGTCAGCATCACTGTGAATCAGCCTTTCTTGTGGCCTGTTGTTACAACTTAACTATTTTTGTGCCTTTCAGGTCGATTGTCAAATTGACCAGCATGTCAAATGCTATTGGCATTTCAGCTACATTTCTGATAAGTGACAGATCGTATATGTTTTAATTGTTCAGCAATCACAATTTAAGCTTGAAATCACCACAGTTTTTCTTCAAAATCCTTTGGTAACTTCTGACCAATGGTCATTCTTCAACATATGATGCTTTTCCATAGACAGTGACTCCATGGGCGGAAGCTTTGAAGACTTCATTGCTAGTATTTCTTTCTTTGGCAATGCTTTTTGGATTGAGCCGAACAAGTGTTGTTGAAACTCCGATACCTGTCGTTCTTTTTTCCTCAATCCACTGCTTCGATTCTTTTTCTAATATTCAGGAAATTTGGCAGGATGGAACTGTGCAGCTCTATATTTCTGATTGCAGGGCTGTCCTTGAAGTTCTTTCTGGTTTTGATGCCACCCGTTTCAAATTCTGTTCATCAACTTGAAATTGTTGGCCAACTGCTCTGTTTTCTTTTCCTAAAGCACACTGCACTACAACTAATTTAAAATGTGCTATATATGATATTCTGGTAGACCCTTTCAAAACAACTATCAAAAAACTTCCTCAATCACCAATAAACTTCACACAATGCATGTTACGTCAGCACACCTCAAAAGATTTTTGTGCCAAAGTGCAGGAAATGAGTGAATTAATTAACCCCCCTCTAGGCTTTGTGTTACAACAACAAACAGCACAATTTCACAAATCGAATGTTGAAGTCACTCAGCATGTTTTTTTCAAAATTCACCTCAAGTACCTGTCAACAGTAACAGATATGTCTGGAACTACATGTACTTATGAAATGGAAAGCAAAATCAGAGGTTATCATGTTTATATGGAGTGCTGGAAGCCAGAAATCAGGCAATTGCTATCAACGAGCCAAGAGCTGTCAAATGAAGCTGATCACTTTGCAGTGGCTGTTTATGTTGAATCAAAAATTGGTGTGAAGAAAATGGTGGGACATCTACTGGCAGAATTTCGCAGAATTACAGCCTACTTCATTGAGAATGGGGTAAACATTAACTAAAGTGACTGGAAAAAGAAAACATTCTGCCATGTGCTCTTCTCTGGACTTCTTCAGTTCGAAAACATGTATGCAAGCTGGACTCACTAATTACTGCCAAAAGAACTAAGACCCTTAGAAAATGTGGAATCAGTAAATAAAATTTTAGTTTGAAGTAATTTTAGTGCTTTATTGTGGAGATTTATGCATATTATATTTTACAAAACACTTGAACCCATGTGTGTAGGCCATACCCCCAACTTATGCGAAAATTCTGTAAAAAAAGTGCGGCCTATCTATGGGTATTTATGGTGCTTTTCTGAGCACAGAAGGAATAAATGTTACAAATTGCAAAACTTGAGATATTCAAATGAGCAATGCTATTGTTATCATATGAATAATGTGCACCTCTGTTTTTTTGCTCTTGTGAGAACACTCTTGTGACTGGCTGACAAATTACAAAACAAAACTGTTCAAAAATAAAACTTGCAGGAAAGTTATTCAACGATTCAATCTCAAAATTTGTCTTCTTGTCAGAGCTTTGTTTCTGATCAAATTAGGTGCTCTAATGAATGGTGCTCTAATGAATTTTTAAAAACAACAAATAACTGTACCTTTCATGTACATGATTTGGTCATCCTGCTTGCTAAAGTACACAAGGGCGCCATACTAAAATCTTGTTTATTTCAAACTACTTTCATGTAAAATAAGCTGCGAGAAAAATATTTTAGGGTTCTGAACCTTTCCTTGAAAAGTGTTTTGTTTTCAAAAATTTGACCAAAAAACATTGCTAATTAATTATAAGCAATGAAATGTGTGGAAGGTGTGCAATTGTACTCAAAATTATGGCCCTGCATACCCCAGAAAAAGTTAATAGGTTAATGGAAAATCCATAAATGAAACTCAAAGTGACAATGTTGTTGACTGTAAAAAACTTTTAGTTATAATCATTAAAAACCAGTTTACCTAAACTAGATCTATCCTAGAATATATATTCTATTTAGTAGCCAGTCTAGTCTGGAATTTCAATCAGTTCCCAAGTTAAGTATCCCTATATTTTTTTGGATTTTACTAAAAAAAATGTTACACTTCATTACAAAATACCTTTTCAAAATGGTGAATTGCCAACCAGATCTCTCCTTGGGCATTGAAGACACATCCCAAGTTACTCCAGGCGACGGCAAAGCTGGGTTGTGTTTCTATTGCTTTTAGGTAGCAAGCCTTAAAGTTCAATGGGAACAGCAGCGAACAGGGGAGAGCACAGAACAAAGGCAAGGCAAAAGCAAGAAAATTGCAACAGCAAAAGAGCAAAATAGCAAACAATGCAAAGCAGATAGCAAAAAAGACGATTATGGTTTGTGTCTCATCCTTTCTTGCAACAAGCTTCCTTTGAAAATATTTTGATTTCTCTGAAAGAGCAGAGACAGCCCTCACTTGGAGGTCAGCCTTTCTTGGTAGTAGCTGAAAGCAAATGCTATATATATAATCCATTAGTTGCATCCAAACACCTTGCCTAGAGTAGAGCCTCACACCATGGATTTGTTCTTCAATTACTAGAAATCACTAAACAAAGTTGCTTAATCATATGACAGTGAGTTTACAGACTGCAGAAATCAATAAAGTGCCACAAAACATACACTATATAAATCAGGTATAAAAGTTACACTTTATTCAGTTTTAAAGTCTTCTAGTCATGACCAAATCATAAACCTTCATTACCAATTAATTCATGTGCCAGTGTTTCAAGAGCTTGTGATTTCTACAGTCTATAAACAATAACTGGAAAGAAGGTGGCCACTTGCTACAAACAAAGGAGAACACAGAAAAATTGCACAATTTCACTTTTAATGCAGACCAAGAGCCAACATTCTTTCCAATTGGGTAGTCACAGAAAGTCATATGATGAAGCAAGCAAGCCTCGCTTTTACTAGTAATTGTCTTTCAATATACCAGAAAAAAAATATCATGGGCCAAACCACTACAATTTCAGCATTAAAATGATCAACATTACATGATGTCCATGTGAACTTTCTATTTTGTAATCATTTCACAACTACACCGAATGGATTACTCAACTTCAAAAGGCAAGATGTTTGTTAAACCAATCTATCATCCTTGTACTTTGAAGAAGGCATGAGATGAACCATATAAGTGACAAGAGAGCAGCTAGGAACCCAGAGTGGAAATCAAGATACTCCAGTCAGATTTGATCACCGATTACAAGATTTGCAAACAATTCTTGAACTGAATACTTAACCTACGAGCAAAAATTTGCAATTTTTAAAAAAAAAAAAGAGATGTGTTCAAATTGATACAAATAACAAAATTGACATTCTGGCTTATGACTGAATGGAATAAATCACTTGCACCCTGGGTAGCAGCGATAGCAAAGGGTCAAGCAAAGATGACTGAAATCAGGCCGGGGAAGGGACCTCCGACGTGCCTGGAAAGACTCTGCAGCTGCCCATGTTAACAAAGGTGACGTTCAGCCAGTGTACTCCGTCAAGCAGCCTAGATATATTTTTGATGGGAGAAAAATCAAAGGGGAAACAAGGGAAAGGTTGAATAAGAAGGGTTATTATATCATGATTATGTCATAGACTGTGCAAACAAAGTGACAATACTGTGATACTTTGCTCAGGGAAATCCAATCACATGATACTCTCCCTGAGCCTGTGCAACAACACAGCTCCAAAGAAGACATCATCAAACAAACATATATCTTACCTGAAACAAGACAAAACTGCAACTACACTTAAACATCAATTACCTAAGTTTCACAATTTTGTTTTTAAGGTGTTAAACAATGACAGTGTAACAGAATTCAAAAGACAATTTAGGTTGTACAAGTCTAGTTGCCGTTCTGTTCAAGTTTTCATGGGTTCTACACTAAATCTATATTTAATGGATAATCATAATTCTTAACCATTAAGTTATTCTTTCTGAAGAAAATAAATTGTCACTTTTGCAATTGTGTTGAAAGAATATATTTATATAAAGTACTTCTACCATTTTCATTCTGAGCATCTTGATTTTTGCTTCAACTGAAATAATTCTAAGAACAAGAATCTTTTCCTAACTAATATTTCAGTTACCCATTTTGGAAAGGGCAGGAAAAACTTTTCATCAAAAAATCCTCCACGCTATAAGAAAAGAAAGTTAAAAGGAACTTGCTGGACAAGTCAACAAATTTATAATGGGCAAGTTCAGTCCGAGTTACACACAAATATCCAGATTTGTATTCATTACTACAAACAACACATCCAACACTAACCATCTTCATTGGGAGTTTTAGTGAAAAAAATCAATAATTCTGGAATTTAAAATCTGGCAAAGTATATTTACAATAAATGACAACAGTCATACAAAATAATAAGTATATTTACAGACATGTCAATGCAAATGTCGAGATTCTTAGTTCCACTGCTGAATGAAAATGGAAGAAGCATGGAGCACACAGCTGAACAAATTTGTGTAAAAAGAGATTCTGATTAAATAACAAATAAAATGAGGTGGGAAATGCTTAAAACTACTTTTCTCCCAAATGAGACATGTCCAGCATGGCCAAAGTTTTGCTAATAATCCAAATAAGGGCATGGTGCAAGGAAACTTGACAAAATGAAAATAAAAGCTGGCCACTTAAAAAAAGATCCATTATATATTTTTCTCTAGCTATGCTGGCTTATGTCATTTTATTAACCACTTAAAAAGTGCACAGTTTAACAGTGGAAAGATGGCAGCTTCATATCGCCAAAACGTGAAATAAACTAGAGTTTTTTTGTCAGTGCTATCTACCACTGTGACATTTGTGTTTTGTGCACCACCTACTCTACCTTTGCTTCTTCAAGCCGTCCAAGAGCTTTCAAAAGGTTGCCTAAATCACTTCGGACACAGTACAAATCCTGAAAGAAATTCAAAATTGATTAAAAAAGGTTAAGTTAATGAAACAAACACACTCAATACCATGCTTTTCCAAGGGCAAAGGATATGGTATACTTAAATGCAGCAATTGTGTCTGACACCCCCCCCCCCCCACCAAGTGCAGTAATTTAATACTTGAACAAGCATTTTGCAATCATGAACTTTGATATTACAGAATTCTACAGTTTTGAACAAGCTTCTTTAAACTGAATCACCACTTCCAAGTGTCTCCTTCTGTTGATGGAAAAAAGGCTAATTTACCAAACAAAAGGAGACTCTGAATGGAGATTTTTGATTTTGACACTTAAAATTTTCTTTTCAGAACAACATCATTTTTTGCATTCATCCACAAAGCTTTTTATTTTTACATTTATCAAGCGGGCTATTAATAAAAAATACGAGACAAAAACAAAATATCGGTGGCAACTGAGCCACGTTTTCTTATAATCCTGGCAGTCGCGCCTTATTTGGTTCCAAAATATATTAAATATTATATGACGACAAATAATCTCAATTTCAGTCTACTGTTTAGAAAATTATGAAATATATTTACAACGTGTTGGCAAGACCATCAAGTTCCTTCAGGCCAAATAGTCTTTAACCTTTATATTTCAATATATATTACTGTGAAAATCAGCAAAAACAAAAGCAGCGGGCCCTTTCTTGTTCGTTCTGATTTCTGAAGCCTACATTGTATTCACCACGTGTGATTCATGTCAAAACACTGAAATAGAACGTTTATTTTTTTTAAAAAAACACCTTCCCAACATGTATTAAAAGTTTGTACATTTTCGATAAAAACAACAGCGACAAATTTGGAAATCAAATGAAAGTTGAAAAGTCCCCTAATATAAACCGTCACTCAAATCTCAATGAAGGCTATTTTGGCAAACGTCATTCATGATATTAAATCGCGCGCAGACGATACATCTTGACATTTATATGCTCAAAACAGATGCCTTTGAAAGAAAATCAAAGTTGAATAGACAAAATTTTAGGCATAGCTTACCGGATTATATTGCAGTGCTGTAGCGTAGGCTTGTACTGCTCCTTCTAAATCGCCCGCAGCAACCAATGCAGCAGCTAAATTGATGTAACCGTCGATGAAGTCGGGTTTGAGTTTTACTGCATGGCGATAGTTGTCGAGCGCTTCTTTTAGTTGACCTCTTTCTTTGAATACATTGCCAAGATTCGAGTAAGCTTCGGCTAACATCGGGTTTTGTTTTATAGCTAAAGTACTAAAATGCGCCGACCTTAGAGAAGTAAAAATAGAAAAATTAGCTCAAATGCCACAAACCCAAGGAAAAAGCCAATCAATAAGTCATGAATGACAGAAGCGCGCAGAGCCCCCAAACAAAATTTTATTCAAAACAATGTTTCTCCGCGAACTTACCTATCTAAACGTCGACATTGAAAATGGATGGATGAAAGGAGAAGTAAAACACCAGTGTTGTCGGGTTCCCTTCTCCATAACTGCACACAGATTTGTTCAGCTCGGTTATAATTTCCAGCTTGATATTCCCGATGCGCGAGTTCCGCTAGAGTGGCTGAACAAGACACACAAGAATTAGCACAACGGCACAACGTGACTGAACTGAACGAAGGTATCGCAACTTCAAACTCAAATTTCATCCTACCAGAATCATCCAAAATACTGGTCCCCATGACCATTGTTAGAAAAAGAAATAAGAAACGGAACGATAAACTTCGCTCGTACAAAACATGAACAGAAAATCCCAGAGAACAAGAAAATGGCGTGTATTATCATATTCATGACACCGACGTCATATGCGCGCACGCAACGGTTATGAAATGAATCGCTTACCAGTAAAGTTAGGAGTTTCGTGCCAATATTTCATTATTTTTAACAGAAAAAGTACTAAATCTTCAAAATTTAGCTTCTGTTCAGAACAAATGTAGCCTCCAAACTGGCTGGCTCACTCCTTTTTTGAAATAGACCCATTTCATACTTGAACATCGCTCGAAACTGTCCTGATCAACTTCCAACTTCCTCCGTTCTTCTCTTGGCGTTGCTAACAGTGACGTAATCGTTGTTGGGTTAGAACCACGTGTTTGACAGATGAAATTGTTCATTGTTTTGAGAATGTAAGTTTTGATCAAAATGAAAAAGGAATTTTATTCAATGGATAACAGAAAATAAAATTAATTTCGAATCAAGTTTTACTTTTGTAAAACTTGTATTAACTGTAAGTCAAATTTTGATAAAATCTGAATTATAAAGATTATAGTAACTCGGAAATAATGAAAAGTAACAGACGCGCTGAAGCGACATTCTTCAAAGCGATTACCCACCTAAAGACCTTTTGGCATTTGCATTTTGTGAGCAAAGACAGAGTTTCGAAACTCCTTGTTTGCCAAACCTTTCGATGAATAAATGAATCACTTCCAGCATCATAAAAAAGAATGAATTTCACCAGCGAAACAGTTATGAAATTATTTAAAAAGCTTTTGGAACAAAATTATTTCGAGGTCGAGTTGGTTGTTGATTGGGATCGGATATCCATGCATGCTCATGCCCATATTAGTACAAGTCACCTGACCTCAAATGATTGACATCTCTTTATAAAAGACACATCTCTTAAAATTCTGACACAGTCGGCTTCCATTTATTCGTTCAGTGAGGTGGGATATTTCCTCATTGTGTTTACAGAAGCATCGATTAAAGGTAGGTAGGTCGGTGGATGTACGGGTTAATACTTGATATGGTGAGTCTTCCACTAGTATTGCTGGGCAGTGGTGAATTCTGATTTTCAAACGTCTTTTCTCTTCAGCAATTGATAGCAAGAATGGGCGATAAACCAGACGTATCTGCCGTTACCACTTTCGACAAGACAAAGCTTAAGAAGACAGAAACACAAGAAAAGAACCCCCTACCAACAAAAGAGAGTGAGTGCTTCGATCTTGTATTTACTGTTTGATATGCCCAGAGTAATTCAAGTGTTTTCGCGTGTCGGGTCATTTTCATTTATATCTAGCCTGAGCTGAATGATAAAATGTTTCGGCAAGGAAGTATTCTTTCGTGGGTGTGTCTGAAAGCAATGTAGCTCCATTTTGTTCACGTTTGAATATTAGTCACATCCACGCCTTTAAATTCATAAAAATATTTCATTGTGTTTACGAGTGTTGTTCCGTGAAGTATCGCATAACATGTTCTAATATAGTTTCTTTGTCATGTCTCATCCCGTAGCGATCGAGCAAGAGAAGAAGGGCTAGATGGAGGCCACAAGACGATTTGTGTGCACCAAGATAAACACGATTAATGAATTAGGATATATGTAGCTATTAAAAAGACTCCAGGATCCTTTATATTTGCTAAGAAATGACTGTCTTGCGTGCATAACTGTTTTAATTTTTCTGTTATTGACAATTTGGAAGGAAGACTAGAAAATTCTATTATCACCTGACCTCGTGTGCAATGTTGACTTTTGTAGAATATTGTTGAGAACTGTAGAATGTACTATAATTTTGCATGCAATTGTCAGCTCTGTACAACTGAAAAGGTGTAAAATTTTCTAAGGATTTCCAACACATTGGCAAAATAAATGTCTTGAAGAGTTGTGTTACATTCGTGTGCGAGTTGGCACTTTTTTGCTTCAGCTGAAAGACCCGGCTTTGTGCGGTTTTTTATTTGAAAATAGCGGAGATCGAGGTCACGTCGAAACGTGCTTCGACTAGGAGTGGCGTCGCCATTCCATCACTGAGCCTTATTTATAATATCCAGCCATTCTGCAGATGTACAGGAAGTTGACAATGCTTTCCACACCAAGAATCTTTTGTCCGTGACAGGAAATAGCGTCTATCTGATGAGACATTTCTCGCAAGTTTCTTTGTGCCAATCTGGCATCGACAGAATGGTTATAAATTATTATTAGCTTCAGACGCTTGCTGACCCGCTCTCAGAACCACTGCACCGCACGAGGTGTGATTTGGAAGTCCTGATCTGTCAATATGGAGTTAGAAATGTTTCTTTCCTTTGTTGGATGGTATTTGTTTCAGTAATAGCTGCTAAAGCTCACGCCTGCTGCCCGATTTGGGTCACGGGGTCGCCATCTCGGAAAACCTCAGCTTTAATTTCGCTCTGTGCAAGCGCCCAGTTTGACTTAACTGCACCCCGTTTTGAAGCTATTCGTTTATTTTGTGTTTTGGCCAATAAATGCTTGGCACGTTCTTGTTGTTTTTTACTTATATTGTCACACAAAATAGAAGGATTGAAAGTGGATAGATGATTGCACAGGAGGCCGTCAGTTTCGTTTTGCGGGGTATTAACGTATTTGCATCTTTGGTATTGACCCGGAAAGTAGTTGATATTGTACTTTCACGCATTCTTGATTCATTTAACAAACCCGAGGTACGAGAGAAGTGGTTTAAACAATAGATACTCTGACAAATTAACCTGAATAATTTCGGTTTTGGAATTGACATCACAATGATTTTGATAATTAACAAGATTTTTTTAATTGCGTAATGCTGCCAAGCTGACGTTTGGTTGAACTAATACTCTCTTCCTTTGGTCCCTGATGCCCTCAGCTGAAACTGGGGAAGACAGCAAATGAAAGTCTTTAAAGACCTTCGAAACAACCGAAAAGCTTCTGCCTTTAGGTGAATATGTGATGGAATTTTTTGGGAGGGGAAATGTTGATTTGATAACATTGGGTGATTTTGAAGAAAGGTTCAAAAACACTGAAATACACATAAGTGCATAAATAATGAAGATGGCGTTATTGAAAGAACAATACTAGCCACTGAATTGAAAAGTTTTAAATAAGAATTGGCAGCAGTATTTAAAAATTGTTTAAGGGGGCCTTTCTTGGGAGTATACTAAAACATGATGGACCAGAAGTATACCTGACTTGTGTGAAGTCATGTAAACTTTTAACAGAGCAAGAACTTGAAGATTTTTGTTGGGAAATCGATTACAAAATTAAAGGATTTTACTGATATGTGTTAACAACATTCCCTTGGAACACTCAATTTGAATTTTGGAAACCTCTTGCCATAGTTTATGCAAGTAAAAACAATTGATAGCAAGTTTCTTTATTGTAAACTTGATGCACTGATGATGATTTTTGCAACTTCTTTTTACTTTGAACTTGTTTGTGTTACTGTCTGGAAATACAAAAATCTGGTATTTTAGAAACTTGTGCCCTTGGAAGCTTGTAGAAGATTATTTTAGCTCTATATAATTGTATGCCTTGAAAAATTTGTGAAATTTTGTAGTTTGGATTTGAATGCATTTTGTAACTTGTGCATAACAGGTGTTGCATGCTTTTGTTAGGAAAATTTGGCTTGTGCATCACAAGTGTTTCTTGTTTCCACAAATAATTTTCAGAAATAACCAGAACTGTTTCCTTAGTAATATAACATACTATTTGAAATTATCCTGAGATGCTGAAAAATTGGCTTTTATGCCCTGGCCTGCTATCGCAAATTAAGACAATACTTCTTCCCAGGGCCAGGTCAGATCCAGAAATTTGGGAAAGGGGGCCCACACCCAAAATTCTGGAAAAGGGGGGCCCAAAAAGGGAAAGTGTACTCCAAAAGAGGTTCATTTCAGTGTTTTTCTCATAAAATGCTTGCAAAACTGTCAAAGAAAAGATGGGTGGGAGGGGATTGGGTCCATTGGCACCTCCCCTAAATCTACCCCTGCTTCCAATGTTAGTATGATGCACTCGGATTAGTGGATCTCTCCCAATTTTAAACACCTATATCAAAATCAAACACTGGGGCTAGTTGCTGATATTTGGTAGACCATTGTGTGAACCATACAGAGAACATTTCAAATGGAATGCTTTGGCAATATACTACTTTACACCATTTAAATATTAGCTTATTCAGGATGTATATGATTTGTGTTATCACAGGGAGTTTTTCTAAATGTTTAAAACCAAGATGTTCTGCTCAACTGCACATATTATGAACTCTAATTAAGAAAAAAGAAACAGTCAAACATTTGCACAATTTTTTTCTTCAGAGATGAGAATTTCTGCTTTATAGAATATTTTTTAGCAATTTTTGTTATTCCAGTTGATTTTTGTTTGAGAAATTAAAATGTCTACCAATTGGAGCGGCTGGGTTCCCTGTGCATTCAAATTTTACACCATATTTTTTTTAGTTATATTTTTTAAGATATGTTATCTTTTTTGTGTTGTAAAACCAGTATCCTTTGTAGCTAAAAGAATCAATAAAAGCCATAATATTTAGCATGGAATCAGTAGATAAGCTTCAGCTTTTGTGGTTGTCCTGGAATCGATCAGCTGAAACATTCCTCATAGGACTGTACCATACTAGCTGCTCAGCAAGTCTGAAAAATCCCCACTAATTCACTTGGATTCTCTTCCGTTCTCTCAAATAACACTCAGCTGTTTCAGCCTTCGCTCAAATATGAAACAAAAACTACTTGATAGAAAGGAAATACTTTGGGTATCTAGTTTTAAATTCCGTAGTTTAGCCTGATCCAGCTGAGCATAAACATTGTTATCTCCAATTAGAAGTGTTCGTTTACAAACGGACTGTTTATTTAGGAAGTGTATTTGCAACCTCCCCCCCCTCTCCTCTCCATAAAGAAATTCTGTTTTCAAACGTGCAGTTCTGAAACTCGTAACCATGAGAAGGTCACAGATGATGATCCAAAATCGACGTCGTTTTTATAGCCATAATATAGATCAAAATATACACGACTGAGCTTCTAAGAACCGTGTTCTGAAAAGCTTGTCTTTGTATGATCAGTAAACATGACCAGATAAAAAAGAGCAGGACCAGCTGCACACAAACTTGCGGAAACCTTTAATTTTATGAATAAACACTGATCTGTAGCAAGGGTCAATGTATGTCACGTTACGTAAAAAAAACTTGGGAGTCTGAGATTTTTAAAAAAATTGTTGAACCTTCAGATTGTGTTATCAGCTGTCACTGAGTTTGAAACCAATTGTATTCGCAGCAGTATATCTATAACATTTTTTTTTCTCACTTTCAAGTCAGAACGATATCTGAAGACAAACCTGTTTATTTTGTTTTGTAGACTTGGAATCATGATCCAGAGTCCATCGTTCAATCGTTTCAGCATTACAGTGAGGTTCAACAGATATCCTTCCATTTTCAGGCATCCTCACTCTCAGTTCTTATTGGAATACAATGACCTTTGATGGCGACCCTCTTGAAAACTGGAAGTTGTTTTTTGCAGATATACCTAACACTTTCAATAAATAAGAACGATAGTATAAATTGTTAATAATGCTTTGACAGCCGCGGGGCAAAATATCAGAAAACTGTCTCTTGTTATTGTATAATATTTAAATCAATATATTTGGTGTCAAGTCTGGGCTACAGCACTTAACGCTATCTATAAAGGAACTTCAGAAAGGGATGAATCTTCTCTTATGGCTTATGCCAAAGAAATCTAATGACCATATTTCGTGAATGCCAGCGGGTGGGTTTTAGAAAAGTAATTTTGAAAGGTCGTAAAATTAAATTACCAAGAGTGTCAAAGGCATATTTGTGGTTATCAAATAGAAATGTTTAACTTTGAAAACAAAAGGAGATAACTATAACTTATCCGTTAGTTTATCGTCATATATCTTGGAGTGATAATGCTATTTTCCTGAAAAGATTCGAGCAGCACGAAGTATTGCGAGACACAGCGGTGGCGCCAGTCAGAACCGAGCAGAACTGCCATTCCTGATTCCGGGCTTATGACGTATGCTTCCATTTCTGCTTGACCTCCTATTGGCAGGACAACAACCCCTTTTTTACTGCACTGTTGTCGCTGCTTTCAGTTTTACTTCATCAAAGGATGATCAAAAACAGCCCAGACTGTAGAAAAAGACAATGAGTGTATTTATATTTACTTTTTTAATAGATATCAAAAGCAAAGCCGAAACACAAAAGAAAGTGCCATTCTGCTGTCTCTCGTTCATAATTTCATTTAATCTGGATTATGAATTTTAATAGTTCTCACTTGAACTTTGTTTAACCAAACTAGCACCAAATTTTCCAAACGTTGGTTTTGGTGGCTCGCCTCAACTCAGCTGTGGTTGTAATTAATTTAATTGTCGCCCAATATATTTAATTAGCCTGAAAATACTAATGAGGCGTGCTCCTTGTCATGCCCAATTATTATAAGTTTATAATTGCATTCGTGGGTTTCCCGTTGTCACCGTAAAATTGATTTCGTTATTTTAGTATTCGCTCCTTGGGGTAATTAAAGCGCACGACATTAAAGTTCCAAGTACCATACAAGCTTTGTTTCTAGACATCATTATTTCTTGCTGTTTGATGTTAGCATTTAAAAAAAGATTTGAATAGTAGAGAAGTGGCGCTTTTTAAACTGTTACGACACCGGTGTGCCATCTCAGTTGGGGTGCGCTGAGTGCTTGCGGCCGGAGTTATTTTTACTTGGCTGTCATGTACGGCGAGACAAGTGACTCACGTGCTCCACTTCATTGCTTCATCAATCTCGCCTGCAACGATAATGGCAACGATTAGCTTTCTGGCTCTAAACAAGCGTTTCTTCATCATGCACGTAAAATTATTTCTAAAATCGACTATCAATTAACTTGCGTAGCGGCGTTATGAGGAGGGAAAAAAAGACCGAGAAGAAAATGGGAGTTGGGGAGAGAAATACTATAAACTTGGTAACCGCACACGACTTCCTGCGCGTAATCTGGGTACCACTGCAACAGTGGTGAATTTGTGCCAATATTTAAAACTTTGAAAGAGATGCTTGCCAACGTAACAGGTGTCTATAATTTATTCTTTATTTATCTGATGGTTATAACAAATTTGATAGACACTGTGGCAAAGAGATAGAAGGTGTCTCGGCAACAACAAAGCCAAAAAATCACTGGGAAACTAGTTTTGAAAAAGAGCACTTTTGTCTTGATGGGCGAACAAGGCCCCGTCCACACTCCGCCGGATAAATTTGAAAACGCAACAAACGCTTTCCGTCCACACTGGGACACAGATAAAATATTTTCGTCCATACTACAACAATAACAGCTCCTAAAATTTCGAAATACGGTCGAAATGAGAAGAAATCTGCTGAAAACTACAGAAGTGACTACTTTTCGTGGTCTGATGACGTCAGCGTTTTCAAAAAGTTTCGTTTTCAAAATGTTTTCCGTCCACACCAAAACGGGAAGCCGAAAAGTTACGTTCTCTTTGTACAAATTATTCGGTTTACTGTGCGCGTTAGGTATAGCCGTAAGGAGAGAGTTATCCGGCGTAGTGTGGACGGAGCTTAAGCTGAATATGTCTTGTTGATCAACAAGAGTTGATACGCTTTATTTTTCACCGTAGGTTGGTATAAAGCTGACGGTTCGAGCGTTAACATTTCAAAACACCACTGACCACAAATCATTCATCATTGTTTATTTACCTGTGATCCCAAAATGTTTTACGGTCCACCGGGAAAGTATTTTTAGAACCACATTTCAAAGAAAAAATGATACCTACGGCGTCTACGACATCAGTGAGACAAAAAAAGTTTGGCGGAATTTTTGATTCGCACGTTCGTACTGCTTTGCTCAGCTAGGAAGAGCTTTCATTCAGTTTTGGTGAATTGCGAAACGAAACACGGCAAAACGAAACAAAAACTAAACAGAAATGTTAATTTGCGATTTAAAAAAAGTAGCCTGCGATCGGGCAGTGTTAATTGTGCGAGCACAAGTGAACCTGTTTGTAGCCGGACTAGAAACAAAACTGCGAAACAAAGCAGCTTTTTAAAGGTTCACTTGGTTTCAAAAACGATGACATCACAACTCTGGTCCAGGCGGAACGAGAGCTTGTTAATTGAGTTGTTTCAACAGCTACGCATGCCCACTGGTTTGTTCCAGTGAATGTTTTCAAACATTTCAGCGTTTTCGTATGGACAAAACAAAAACAAAGTATTTTATTTCATACATACGAAGATCTTACATTGATTTCAAATAAATAAATTATATGGATGGACAAATTTATGTTAAAATACAGATTTGGTATGGGGTTGGATTATGGGGTCACCTGGAATAACTATGAAGCCAATCGAGCCAGGTGACAGGCCCAGGCCAGGTCGGTTACTTTACAGATGAAAAATCAGTCGAAAACAACGTGAAAACGATCATAGTTTTCGTGTGGACACAAGTATTGTTACGAGTTTACGAAAATATCTGGATACACATGAACGGGGATGACGTCTCACCATCTCTCTCTGTCAGTGTGCACCTCCTTTCATAAAGTCTAGTCCGCCACTAAATTTCAGTCATGCATATTCAAATTGAACATTTTCATCTGCGAGCTGCTAACTGACGAGCAAGTTTTTTGGAATATGTGTATACATGTCATTTAGGACTAGATAGCTATCGTTGATATATTTTCATACGAGTTAGCTTTCGAATACAATTTTTTAACTTAATAAAAGGAAGAATTACTGAGTCAGTAGTATCGTATAACAGTGGTTGAATATCAGAACTAAAAATTGTAACTTGGAGCAAGTTAATGATATTGCTTGATATTGCCCTTCCCTCCTCCCTGGGGCAATAAAATTTTGCAGTTGCTTGCACTGAGTATTTCTATACTTGACACTACAACAACAGGTTAGTCATCAGTAACCATGGTAACCAGGTAACCATGTAGTGTTTTACTATGTTGCTTAAGTGTTAAATTATTTACGATCACAACACAACAATGCACTACAACAACTACTTGCCGTTTTCTTTGTTGTTTGTTTTAGAAATTTAAGTAGAAGTAAAAAATATTGTCATCCGAAAAGGTTATCACGTTTCAGCATACTGTGCTTTTTAAAACACTTAGGGGTCCTAGGGACGGACCATTTGATCTC
>JANSTQ010143672.1:0-12566 GCA_026167885.1 Bergia puertoricense
GTGTTGGTCATTAATTGTGCTAAGTGGTTGGATAATGGTAGCTCTTTCTTCGAAAGGCTGATTTTAGAGAAAAAGGTAGTTTGGGCCTCCATACCCCCTTAAAACCACAATGGATTTCGCTTGTTAGAAAGCTTGATCGAGTGTTGCTCGCAAATAAAATTTCTGGGGTCGTAAACCAAGGAAGAAAGTCATCCAAAATGGAGGCTGTAGAAACTCAAGTGCTAAAAAAGCAGTACTTGAATATTCAATGTGGACCATGCAGCTGTGGTAAAAGAAAATAAGCCCGCAGTGGATCCTCCGCAGTTTTTGAAACCAAACGCAATCTGGAAGATGTGATTTAAAAATTATGTGTTAGAAAGTTACTGTATGACAGAAATTTGTGAGAATTGAGCAGATAGAACCTAAGATTCAACTACTAAATGTTATAGAGAAAGATGTTTTTCAACCCAGCAGTCAGACAGGAAGCACAGTAACGGGTATGTATACTGAACTAATCAGTAGCTAGCGTCAAAGATAGCTTTTAATCTTGTTATGAGTCTTGCCCTGCTTCGCTCGGTAGCCACCTACCAAGGATGTTTCTGTTCAAAACAAAAGATTTGAAACGAGCTTAAAGACAAAAAATAAAATGGTACTAATTTCAGCTGAAGGAAGTTAATGAAACTTTAAAGTAAGCTTGCCTATAGCTGTTGTTTTTATCTTTGCTTGCAAGCAAATGCGATAGTTTACAGTTCCCTCATTTCAGAGAGATACAGCCATGTAGATTTAAATCCCTAAAGCTCACTCGCAACAACAAAATTATTTTGCATTGAGAATAAGTTAATTTCATCCTGATACAGGTTTTTCTTTACATGGCAATTTGCTTTATTTTAGTTAATCTCAACGGATTTCAAAGAAATTAAAATGATTGTCATTTTGCAGACCGCAAAAAGCATCATTTTCCATTCGGTAATTCATGGCTCTTTGTAAATCAACATGTGTCGGATCACACAGCTGTGCAACTGTGACAATTTACAGTTCTCTCTGAAGCCATATGGATTTAAATCTTTATTTAAAAATTTTCTGAATTGATTAGTATGTAAGGGTAGCTGTTTTTAAAGCGTTTGAATGTGACCCTAGAAGACTGAACGGAAGCATTTTTTTTACGTTAACGCGGAAGGTGACGTGAGAACCGTAACCAGAAGAACTTCGTTAACGTTGTAGATTTCAAAAGTTCAAATACTTGAATTAAACCCTTCAATCGTCTGCTACTACCCCTTGATTATATAAGAAAATGAAAAACGGTCTAACTTACACTTATATAATCTTTTGGATGTACATGTTATTTCGATAACTGGAAGGAACGTTGTTTTACACTATTTTGTATTTCATGGATTTTTAATCTGAACGTTAGGAACAAAATGAAAGATTTGGGAATTAAAAAAATTCGCCGACTTGCCGCTGTCTTCAAAATACTCAGATAACTGACACTTCGCCACAATCTTGAAAACCACAATAAAAATCTTGTGAGTAAAGTTCTCAGGTAACTTCCCTTGAAATAGTCGAAAATCAAAGACGAAGAGGTCATCTCTGGCCACTGCACTACTTTTTCATAAAGGGTACATGGAGTACATGCAGTTTCACAAAAAATACGTTTTCAATGTTTGGAATCGTCGGGTATTTGAGATTCCACAAAACTTCAGCTTTAGAAAACTTGAAAAAAGTTCAATGAACTGGACGAAACAGATGTTGATCTGGCCTTTAAACCTAGCAGCAGTAATGACGAAGTGGAAATGACAAGCTGAAAAAGGAACAAAGTTAGTTTGCTGACATGGCATTGCTTTGATGAATCGGCCGATAAATGAGTTAATCCACCCAGCTAGGTCCCTCATGTAAAATCCTTTATGCTTTCAATTTGTAGTAGTGTGAGTTTAAACTACATATAGTGGCTTTAGCAAACCCAAATCTTTTATCAAACTTAAACTTTACGAAAGTGATCAAAACTGCGCTCAAGTTGAAATATAAGCCTTTCAAGAAACCCTAAACATTTTCAGGGGTACAATGTCCTCCATACCCGTGAAAAGAAAGCCCTAGGTGTTCATATGGTGCAGTTGCCCCCCATTCTTACAAAATTTGTTGATCTAGTGTCAACAAATAGAAATTAGAATGATTCACCAAATCAAAGTTTTGATAATAATAGTAAGTTAATTAACATAATTTAAATTTGATGGTCTTTGTGTTTGTTGCATACGAATCCCCCTGATTGTAACGTCATAAACAAGATGCAACAGTGCAAATACTACAAAACCGTCCTGTCATCATGGATGAAACTACTGCTAAGCTGTAGTCACACCCCAAACGTGGATAAACTGGTTGAACTTGTTAACGAATGGGATGTAATGATACGGAAACTGGTTAAACTGGTTCAAATGCTAAGAGGTCTATATTATGTTGCTACGTTGCTAGATACACTGTATGTTGCCAAAAAACTAAACGTTTAAGGAAAAGCAGAAGGTATTTAATCAAGGAATCCTTTTCAGGACAAGGGCTTAGTGCGAGCAAGGACCCTGGTGCATGACATAAAACAACAATATATACCACATGAGCCGTGGTCCTGTCCTAGCCGACAACTAATGAGCCATGATTAAATTAGTCAATTTTTATTTAAGAAGAAACGTAAAGCTGCACAGGTATTAATAACAATAGTTGGCAAAAATTCAATTCTCGTGGGTGTGCCCGATTCCACCCTTCCCCCAGGGTAAACCACTGACTGGTACAATACTGACTTGGGTTAAATGGCTACGTACTGTTTTCATCGTATTTCGGAGACTCCCCCCTTGTCAGTTTAAGGGTTAAACAAACTAGTACAAATGGTATAACGAATGTTTCTATATACGTGTTCAGCTTTTTATAAAACGAGGCAAGGGTCGATACAAGTCTGAGATTAGAAAGCTTTATCGACGATTTCATATATCAAAGATCAAAGCTTCTACTGCCATAAAAGTTGATCTGTCTATTGCTAGCTCCCCATAAACTTGGTTAGACCTAGTCTGTCCGAACCGAAAGTGAGCCCTTGCTCCCAGGCCCTTGCATGCACTCTTGGCAGCTGTGTTTTTTTGGGGGAATTTTTAATCGTTATTTTCTTTGAGAAAGTCAAGTATGAATAAATTGTATTACTGTCACATTCGACCAAGATAAAAATGTTAACAATAAAGGGAGGGTTTAGTTTGCAGGAATTGCAGGAGTTGCAAGATCTGTAGGACCTGCAGGAGTTGCAAGATTTGTAGGGCCCTTAGGAATTGCAAGACTTGTAGGACCTGCAGAAATTGCAGTTGCTTGAAAAATTGCAGTCTATAGTAATAAAAATTAAAATAATAAAATCAGATTAATAAAAACATTTATAATTTCGGGGAAAGAATTGTTTAATTTCTAATTAACAAAATAAATGAGTAATAATCAGTACGGTGTTACTAAAACACGAAACGCGAAACCACGAAACGAAACCAGGTTGTCCAGAGGTATCTACAGGTGTCCAGAGATATCTGGATAGGTCCACAGGTTTCTAGCAGATATGCTTACTCGGATCTGCTTTCAAGTTTTTTTCTTGCTGATCCCTTTTGATTCTTTTTTGATGATTTTGACATCTAACTTTAACCCAAGAAATGTCTTCAGTCATGCAAATGCACTCGACAACAACGTACTTCAGTTACAACAGTAACAATGTACAACAGTTCAGTTACAACAACATACAACAATTCAGTTACAACAACGTACAACAATTCAGTTACAACAACGTACAACAATTCAGTTACAACAATAACGTACAACAATTCAGTTACAACAACTATGTACAACAATTACAACAAGAACGTGTGTTTTTCTGTACAGAGCGACTTGTTTTGCTTCAATCTATATAGTTTTGATAAGTCTTTATTACAATTTCTTGACTGCTGACACTACTGTCATTCATACTGAAAAAAATACGTTTAATGAACGATAATAAACCGATAATTAATGGGAGTAGTTGTGCTAATTCTGGAACAAGAACTGGAATATTACGTTAAAACGAATTTGTTTTGACAATTTCTAACAATTTTTGGTTGTATCCGGTTATTGAGGTTCAAGATCTGTGCTCTTCAGCATCAATGAAACTCTCCAAAGCAGAATCTGATGGTGGCACTAATTGTAGTAAAGTTAATAAAAAAGGTTGACTCATTTGTCGTGCTGCCATAATGGCTGCTTTTTTCAAAGTTAAAGTTACAGCTCTTTTTAGATTAAGTAAACGTGTTTGAAGTAGTTTATACACGTAAATCCTCTATTTATAAAAGATAAAACTTCTCCCACCAATATCGAATTTTCCTCTCCTTCGTTTTGCATCTCTAAGTATCTTTTCAGCGTCTCATTTGGCTTCAGGTGTTTTGTTGAACCGTATCTCATAAGCAGTTGTAGCTAAAACACATTACAAAAAGGGATGCGAGTAAATTATTTTATGTTTTTCGAACAATAGTTTTAGTTTCAGATGATTAAATGCTGTTTCTTGAATTTCAGAGCTCATTTGCTCTCAATATCATTCTAACTGCAACTAATTTACTCTGACATCAAGTAATATATAATATTTAAATAACCAAATGGCTAGAACCGTACATAGAACTACTCGATACTCCCATTTTCTGTCATAATCAAATCACTGGAGCAGATCTAGAAGAGCTAACAAATAAAAGTTTAGTAACTATTTTACTTCAGCAGCTTTTAACAGGAAAGATCGAAACACCTACACCATGGTAATATACGCGGCCGTATAGCTATTATTACAGTACGGTTGTTCGTAGAGAAACAACGCCTTCTTTCTTCTTTCTTGATTTATATATTCTTCAGTATAGCTTGGCCTACTTCTCGCTAAAGTTGCCACCTAACAAGGCTACTTCTTTTGTACATTTTGTTCAGACTGTGTACTTGATTTAGACTGATAAACTAAAAGCATTTTTGATCTCATTCTAGACTAGCAACCAAATTAGCAAAATAGTGAATGCTAGTACTAAATACTAGACTACATAAATGTACTTTTCCTATAACAAAACTAACATGCTTTTTATACTAGTGAACTTGGCAATCAAAATTTTAAACTTACACGTCGTTGTGTTACTAAAACGTTTCTTTCAATTCTCTATTTATTTAACTATTTCAGTCTTTAAAAACCAATGCAATAACGATAGTAGTGTACATAGGACATAGCTTGGTCAACTAACAGTTATTCAAATCCAAGTCTTTTTTATTTAAACTTAATCAAAAAATACATCTTGGCATGGTTACTGTTTCTCATAAACTGCGACTGTTATATTTATAAGTATCTAAGTCGTATTGAGTCTCTTTTTTCGAACTATTTACTACATTTCTATATCGTAGAACTAAAAGGCTCTTATACAGAAGTAGTCTAAAACTAAATTTCTCACGAGAACGGGCTGAAATAGCTTTCTCTAGTGAATTAACTAGCACATGTTTCAAGTGTTTTCCAAATTCTATTTTTGTGTGCTATATTTAAATCTAAACAACGAAGGTCAACAAGGTTGCTGTACGACAACCGAAACCTAAATTAAAGATGATGAGGTCATTTCGAAAATTAAAACTTGCCATTCGTATACCGTAATACTATGCACAACTTACTTTCAACTTTGAACTCACGGCAGGTTGTAGTTCATGGATCACACACACAGAAACTCAAATATAGGTCTATCTTAAAAATAGTTGTAGTTGATTTTTATTGCTGAACTTTTATACCTCCGTAGCAAATTTTCAAAATATCAACTGGTTCTTTTTTTCCTCTCTCTGTACGAACTTGATTAAGTGAGTTTTGAAAGCTCCCGCTCTGGACTAGTTTTACCAAGCTTAAATGTTTGTAACCAAAACATTAGTGAAATAACTAAGACCATTCCCCGGTTCTAACAAAGCCCTGTGAACTGAATTTAAGGCCTATTACAGTCGAACTTACTTTATTTTCATTAAAGTGAAGCCGTTAAACTCGACTGCAAAGACATGTATACATCGTTCTCAGTGAAATGAGCTCGTCTTAAATCAATAAACCCAGATTAGCTGTTGCTATTGCAAGGTGGGTTGGTCGCAGTTTACATTTCTCAGAGATGACCATTGGTTTGCTAAGATGTTATCGCAGGCATGACGATCAACTTGAAACTCTGCAAGGCGAGAGCTTTTACCTCCTCGTTTGGGAGCAAACTTCACGTTCTGATGGCTCTGGGAAAGTTGGCATAGACGTTGATAATAGAACTGAGTTGGTGGTACGTACAATCATAACATCTAGCATACCTTACGTTGGGTGATACAATGGAAAGAAAGGAAGGAAATATTAACTAATCTTTTGCAAACTTTATAAAAGAGATAAGCGACGGTATTCCAAAGACTCCCAGCCAGGGGAACTTGGTGTGAGGTGCCGGTCGTGTGTATCTATAGTAAGCTATGTATCAACATTATGATACATAGCTTACTTTTAACTTTGAACTCACGACAGCACGGCAGTCTGTAACCAAAGCACAAATGTGGGTCTATCGTTATTGTTTAACTTTCATACTTAAACGTAACGTCAAAACGTCAACCAGTTCAGTTTATTTGTGAGCTTATGAACTAATGAACCTGCTTACTTTAATCACGTTTTATGTTAACATATCTTACATTACAAAGTAACTCTCGTTTTTCCTTATTTTAGCGTAGATAGTTCAAATATCTTTCATAATTTTTACATGTTTTTGATGTTTGTATATATTGCTGGTACCGTGTCCCCCACAGTGGGATGCCCGCTAGATTTTAATGATTTTTAAAATTAAATATAATTATTTTACATCTGGGGGAAGCTTACAATCAAATTTAACATCCACATTTTAGTTCGAGTGAGTCACGTTCGAGTAAATTAAGTTGGACTTTAGCACGGTGACTGAAACAGTCCTTATAAGACGTCAGATATTGTAGTACATTATGATCCCAGGGTGATTTATGGCAATAATAAATGGCAGTTATTTAATTTCGTGGGCTGATATGCTTCAGGCGGGCGCTGTTTCAGTGTATAATTTCCTGTTTAGAACGAATTCCTCGTATCTGCGTCATATTTGAAATTAACTTACATAACAATTGTATATTTAGCGCTAGATGTGGTTGAGATGCTTTTAGATATTAAAACAGTTCAACGAAAAGTTTTCGCTTGGGATTGTTAATACCGACACTGATCTTAGACCAATTTGTCCTTGGATTTTATACTAAAATAATGCAGATTTTTAATCTCAATGTAGCTATAATTATAAAATATATCTGTCTTTATTCTCTCCATTCTGAGACGCAAACAATTTATAAATGAATTTATAATCTGTATCCAGCAATGAATAAAAAGTTAGAAATATTAGTTCCTAAAATATAAAGTTTTGAAAACTGCCTTGCTTAACTTTGAACAGTTCTCTACAGAACGTTTGGTTGAACAAGCTTCATGAGGTATCTGCAATTCTGGCCTCTATCAGCTATTGAGGGAGAGAAGAAAAAGAGAATGACGGATGAAGAAAAAGAAGATACAACGAAGCAATAATATATCAAATATTCTGTTTATTTATTTTACACTTACAGCCAAGGACTTGGGAGGTCAGCATATCCAAAATTTTGATATCCCTTAGAAAGTTTTAAAAAAACCCACAAAGTTATAACAAGATAAATTCCCAAAATACAAATATTTTTAAAAAAAGCTGTTATACTTTGACACTTTGGTTTGAGGAAATAAAGGCAAATAGATCCTGCAACTGAATTACAGGAAACTAGCTAGTTACTGGGCAAAGATACATATGAGAAACAGACAAGAAACAATGGTAGCACTAATTGAACAGCTAAACAACACCGTTAGTTGGTTTAAAACTGATGTAATTTCCTGTTTAACACATTTAGTGTTTCTTCTTAAGTAGCAACTTCATTTTTCAATTTTCCATCAATAAATATCTAGTTCTTCCAGGACGCCTCCACAAGTAAAGTGCATGGTTGTTCCGGTTGTTAAACAAGAATTAGTTAGATGTTTGACTTAGACATATAATATTGCTTGTCTGGTTTTCCAATATTCATTGTGTTTGACTTCCAAGAATTAAGCAACAAGTGCACACTTAATAAGAAAAAACCGTGGAATGTCACGATTTCCAGACATACACCCAAACCAAAACTCTTTCATTTTCAGTTTTATAAAGCAGATAAACTCGAACTTTTTTTCATTTCCAGAAACAAAGAAATGACAACTACTCATTTTTCCAATTGTCCTAGTGTGATCTAATTTATTTTAAAGTAACCCATTGAACTACGTGAACTATGCACTTTGACTTCCCGGTAAACACTTTTATTAGGGTAAGACTTCAACTGAGGGCGAAACTACCTTCACTTATCTCTTTTGGTTGGGTATGTTTTGGTTAAGGAACAAATAGTTATCACAGCGAGTCTTCACAAGTGGTCTTCGTCTGGGTCAGTTTTAAACTTGTATAATGTGTTTATGATTCTAGAAAGTTCTATTGCAGCTTCCGCGTGAAGTACATCTATCTTGGACATGATATGTTTCTGGTGAATGGAAATATTTAGTTTTATGTTCAATGTCTTCAAGCCGTCTGGTCCTGTTTCTATTTATTTTGCCTTATAGTATTGTGTCCATCTCTTGTTCGTGTTTAGTTATGGAGTATTGCTTTAAGACATTGCTCGAAAAGTTCACATTCCTTTTATAGTCGTTCGTATGAGCAATTAATGACACTCATAAAAAGTGATTTCTTCTACTGATATGAGTTCCGACTTACCTGTTGTTTTGATGACTGAATGGTTAATGTCCCAAAGATTCCATGCACAAAAACGGCTTTGTTTTCAACGTTTTATAGTTTATTTGTTTTAACGAACTATAGGGGTAATGACAATGCCGCTCTTATGCGAACTTGTTTACGAAAACTGTGGTGAGATACTGGGAGAAGACAATGCCTCTTTTATGCAAACTTGTTCGAAAACATTGTGAAAACTGTCTACTTCTTTGATTTACTCCTCCACATAAACTGGCTTTGTTTGGAAATAGAAGTCTCAACAGATATTGTGCAAACTGAACAAACTGACCCACGCACCAGCATTTGGTTCTTGTTTGTTCAACAATTGGGTCCTCTTTTGTCGACCGGAGATAAGGAATAGAGCTGGGATTCTACGCGTTTGATGTCATCGGAAAGTTTGTCGAGAATCCCTTGTATGTGTTTGAAAAACAAACGAAATTGATTTCCCTTCCATTTGTTCCGTAAAAATGAACAAAAATTGGTCTGCTTCTGTTTCTAATAGTAGAAATTATCCCTTTCTTCTATTTACTGGCCATTTGATCTCAATCTTAAGACTGTTTTTTTTTCAAAAACACCACAACTTTGCATGGTAAGAGTTGTGAATAAACAGGATCTCCCATTCATTTTCAATATGTTTTTTTTCAACCTCTTTAGTGCTTCGAGTTATTCGTGAAAATACAGGTTGCTCCTTTTGTTAAAGCAGATTAGCCAGTGAAAGGTTTCCTTTGCTAGTTTGCGGTTTTTGTTCAAGCCCCTTCCGTTAATCGAATTGAAAATAATGTATAGTTTTCAAACTGTTGGTTATAGCAACGAAAACTGCGTTGTTCCTTTTAGTATCAAAGTAGAAAAGAAAATAAAGTTTGTCTGTTGAGGATTTAAACATGCAATTTCGCAAAACGCGAATGTTTTCTAATTTTCTTTTAATGGATCCAGTCGACGCTTTGATTGTGAGATCCAGTTAAGTAATCTGGTACGAGATTCATTGGTCTTGTGTTCTTGGCTATTTCAGCCCAAAGTTTTTCTTAATTTGCTTCATTACTATGCAATGTATATGAACATCTGAAGACGTACGAATGGGGTTTGTATTATTCTGAAACTCAACTTGCATGAGATTCGTCTTAAAACGTTAGGCATATTTTTAAACACTCTTAAATTAGCCCCGTTGTTTTGTTTTTTTTATAAATGTTGTCTTGTAAAAATGTGCATTCAAGTTGTTATTTGTGTAACTAAGACTAAATATTGATAGAAACAAAGTTAGACTAAAATATGCAACACTAAACGAAGGGATTCAGCAGCTGACTAGATGAAAAATAGATAATGAAATGCCTCTTGTTAACATATATAGAAAAGCAAGGAAACAAGAAAGCCGAAACAATATTACACCAACAGTGATTTAAAAACTTGCTAAGTCATAGTGTCGCAAATTTCCCAAGCAATAAATTTTGTTTTAAAACTCCAATTGTGATTTAATTACTTGTCATTCACTCGCTAATATCATAGCAACAGAAAGTTTTTTAAAACATAAGTAAGTTCTGACGAAGATGCATGATATTGCTAAACAGTTGAAAACTTTACTATCGGTGTCGACCTTGAAACTTGCTTCATTTTCACACATTTTCCTCAAATTTTAAAAAGTCATAAGTAAAACTTATGATTATTTTACCGGACTGATTTCCTGCACTCTTGACTGAGCAATGCGTATCTTCCATTTCCTAGCATGCATATCTCGTCACTAAACCTAATATAACATAACTCTTGTAAGTCATCGAAGGGCGGAATTTATGCAAGGAAGAGTACCCAGAATAATGATTTTGAGGGGAACTAAGAGACTGAAAACAACAACATTCTCTCTCCTATGTTGGGAAAACGTATCATTAAAATACCAACGTCTTCCAAACATCCGTACAAATCAAGGTCCTATATTTAAGCCGTCCACAAAGTCAAACATAACTCATACTGAACATTACACATACAGACTCATCTACCTTCGGGCCTATTGCGACTTGTTCGCACCTTCAACCTTGTGTTAACGTTTAACCAATTTTGTACCCTGGGCTTTTGGTCGCGTTTGCATTCATTTGCATTTCTGCCCATTGTGTGCCTACCCCACTGCACCAACGGGAGCAAACGAGTGATAAAACACAAAGACATACCAACTCACCTGATCAGAGGACACTGATGTGTCGAAACGTCGTGAGTACACAAACAAAGAAAACCAAGAACAACAACAATAACTAAACGAACGTTGGGAAAGAAGGAATACAGAGGAATATAGAGAATAACATAAAAATGCCACTCATAACTTGTAGCAGTGTTTGAATTGTGTTTCGGAGTATAAATCTTTTCTGTACATGTCTTTCAAGACTAGCGATCTTTGTTTTCCAAACATTGGTTTCATATCACATAAATCTGGAGCTTATCGTTTGTTTGAAGAACGCACGACCCACAACTGACACTTTAAGAGCGGAGACACTTACAGGGGACGAGATCGTTCTTGTAATAAACTGTAATCTTATGACAGCATTACCTCTTTTGTAACATTTCTGGTTTAAGAATTTAAACTTTGAACTCAGTCGTTTTGTCCTTGGCTGAATTCCCAACAACGTGATTTGCTCATGCAAGTGAAGATGAATGAGTCTGAAAAGAACCAGGCTTAAGGTGGCAGCGTATGACTTTTTCACAATTCATCTGCGTTGTTTTATGGGGGTCCTACAGAAGCGTAGCATACATACTCCTCTGTTTTTAACAGGTTTCAATGTACGCTACTACTAATTGATGCTGGCTTTAAGATCCTTTTTTTAACGTAAGGCAAAATTTGCATCAACATTTATTAAGCTCTGATTGTCTTCCGTTTCTTCGATCATCTTCAAATTCAAGATACCTTATCACAGGACGTTAACTAAAGAAACAGTTCCATTGAAGCATGAAAGAATGAATTGCTTTCAACAGCTGTAGCTTATTATTCCGAATCAATAAAAAACCCTTTTTGATCATAGTTATCATACCATGAGGAGACGTGGTTAATAAGTTGACTCCACTTACCTTAACAGTAGCCAGTAAGGCTCTCTGAAGTTTTATCCGCTCGTTAACTGTGTTTTAGGTAACTTTGGAGTTAAAGACATCGGAAACAAAAACGCCGACAATTTGCTTACGTCCAGCTAGCCAGATACGTGTCAATGACGTCGGCGTAGCAGTGGAAACGTGACTCTTTGGAATTCCAGGCAGGCAGTTCTGGAGTGTGCAATTTTTTCACGTATGTGGGTGAAACTCGACGGAGCGCGACAGCGCTTTTACAGCCAGCTAGACCTTTATGAAGGGGTCAGTCCATATATCCCCGGCACACGTTGTACATCACCCTTGTGCAACAGTATTGAAACGAAACGCCAGAAAGGATCGTTTGCTTCTGGAGTTGCTTCATTCCACATACATTTGACAAAACACAATCAAGCCAAAGGAATTCCCAAGAGCCACTTGTAAGTTTGCTTTGGTTTATTAGGTTCAAGGAGTCGAAATTGTAACCACTTCAAGTTCTCATTAAATTGACTCTTGAGGATCAATGTTTCACTTTTTGAACCAAAGGGACTAAATTGTTGGCATTCTTTTGCACTGTGTAAAACATCCGGGAACCTCTTTAGCTTTCATTGTAAACATGCATAAATTATCGTCAATAAATAAATCAATATATTTCTATATATACATAAGTTGGGAAATTAAAGACGACGCATCGATTCTCTGTGACTCTGAGTTTCGCGCCTAAGCGCTCGT
>JANSTQ010143716.1:1186-12561 GCA_026167885.1 Bergia puertoricense
TTTTAAAAAATTTTCCACGTATTATATTTACACGATATATAGTATAAAGTAATTGATAGTGTGGGGGGTGCAGGGTTTACAACCCTAGAGGTTAATCAAGCAATCCTGCACCCTTCTGCATTTGTAAAGAGTAAGAAAGGCGGTAAGTTAAAGCAGATTCAGAATATATTGTACTTTACATGGCGTATAGTTTATAATATATTAGGTACAAGAATACTGATCAAGTACTGTAGGAGAAAACTTTTTCCGAAAAAGAAACAACAATAACATTTATTGTTTAAGGAGATAGACAGGCTTGTTTTTATTTCTAAGGTCGTTCCATTCCAGTTTTTAACTGCAGCAGATTTTGCCCCAAACTGGCCGCAGTTGAGGTTTTCGTGTGGGAGAAAAAGATTTTTGTTTGTCTTAGAACGTGTTTCATAATTATGAATCAAGCTAATATCATGGAAATAATCTGAAAAAAGTTCAGGTCATTTGATTTGAGTTGTGTTTATAAGCTAATGCTAGTTGTACTCGCTCTGAAACGTACTTGACACACAATGCAATCACACTAGATTTTGTACTTCTGTAACTAATTAAGTTGTGTTTCTGAGATTGATTTTAACAACGAATAAATGTTATATTTACTACATATACTCCCTCCGACGCGAGTTTCCGATGCTGTAGTGTTCAATATGAAAACAATATACTGACTTTTTCTCACATATATAATTTTGAAATCTTATTTTGCTTTTTAACCAAAACACTGATGTTTTTTGAGAGCAATTTAGCAAATCTGTTTACGCCGATTTCTGGTTGATTAGTAAAGAAAGGATTTTTACGCCTATAACTTTGAAGTAACTTTTCTAAGAGGGAGCTCCCATGCAGCAGAATTAACGTCATTATACGTCAAAGAGAGTGATCTTGGTTTGGCGGTATGCTTTTTATTCAGTCTTTACATGAATCTGAGATATTGAGTCTGCGATGCCCTTCTGTATCTGTTATGCGGCGAAAATGCTCACTTGATTTAATTTGTATCGGCTTGGGAAAAAAACAGTAAAATTAATGTACACTTATAATATAATGTGGTTACTGGTAGAAGTACCTCAAGACATGGAGAAAAAGGAAGAAGCACAAGTATTTAAAAAAATGCAGATGTTGCTTATTCACAAAGCTTAGAAGTCGCTTATTTCATTGTTTTTAAGAGTTAAAAATCAATATACAACCAAACGATTTTGCTGTTTTGTCCTTACAAAAATAATAATTTTACATATACATCCTTTATTGATCTTCGAATCAGCAATACATTCCTAGGGTTTCCTATTCTTGAACAGGGTTAAAATGTCCATTATAAACTATTTTAATTTTCGATTTTTATTCGAGATTCGACGGACAGAATCAAAGATATGAACTGACTATCTTGCAACGCAAGTGTTTTTCTTAAAAATAATGGCCAACAAAAATAGTGTTAGGAAGAATTCAAAGTTCAAGAAGCAAAAAAGATCAATTTTGTTGTTATGTATGATGCATACTATAAAACTCAAGTTGATTAAAAATTATTTTGTTCACATGAATAGAAAATTTGCGTTTTTACTGATCAGCTGTATAATTTCCTCAATATGCTTAAATACACTTTATAATAAGCCGCGCAGTACAATGTAAATGTACTATTAAGTATTCAATATGCATCTTGCAAATTTTTAAGATTTTTTCTGTTTATATTATCAGTATCATATATTGCAATAGTAACTAGTTTGCCTCAATTGGCGAATACCATTTGCAGTCTAGTGCAAAACATGACTTGCTATCTAATTAAATTTCAATAAACTTAACTGAAACTTGAAAAATAAAGCTAATTGTTCCTTAATACATATATAGTACACTGTAATACAATGTCGGTGTGATCACACCATTGTCTTTATTAGCTCGAGCACAACAAGTTTTTGATGCTAATATCCCGGGAGTTTATGAACGGAAATGGCGACAGTATTGTATCTCTCTTTCTTTCACAAATTTCGAATTTCGAATTTTCGAATTTCATATATGGCAACAGGTTTTCAACATGTTTTATTTGTTTTCTGAAGACCGGTTTTACCTAAAATGAATGGCTTTTGAGATAACGTGGGTGCTGTTATTCCTCGCGTGCGGCTTCACAATGTGAACGCAACAACAAAGTGGCAGATTAAATTTAACGCCATTTCACAACCATATATATTTATCCCTGTGTAATGATAGTAATATATATTTAACCCAAGGCCTTCTCGCTCATGTCCTTCCCCTATATGGGGAAGTAAGATTTGTCATGTGGTGGTGGTCGCATCGTGCAACTGCTAAATTTTGGAATGGACCAACATTGACTGAGAATTTTTGTCAGAAACTGCTTAGGAAAAAGCTCCAATGAAATAAGTTTTCAATGATTATGACGGCCTCCTGCTGCCTGCAGCTTAAAAAACATAGGTGTAACATAGTATTGTAAATTACTGTGTATGTATGGTGGTATTAAAATAGTAGTTTAGTTGTGTTACAGAAAGTGGCATCTCTCTCTCTGTTGTCTTGATTGGTCGCTTTGACTGCCAGCCATTTTTGAAAACTGGTGGTAGGACAAACTAGTAAGACAAAATATGATTTTTTTTTGTTTTGCTTCTGTCTGTTTGTCTGTCTGTCTGTTTGCCTGCCTCTCTCTCTCTCTCTCTCTCTCTCTCTCCACACACACACGCGCACATACACGCACACACACACACACACACACACACAGTCACCCTTTTGTACATTTTCTATAAATATGGCAAGCTCAGTTTCCGAGGTATAACTATCTCTCTAAAGTTACTGATCTTCTTCCAAATTTCGATAAACATTCCACGTGCCTTTCTGCCTTGGGCTTAATGATATTTGTAATTTGAGAAAGTACTCGCTACGGACCAGGATATCATTTTTAGCGACCACGAGACATACAGTATTTAAAATTATCGTCGACTGAAATAGAACGAAATACTTCTGTGATATTTAGACGTCGATTAAGTTATAAAAATGCCGGAGCTCTGTCCGCTTCCTCAGTTAGTTAAACTCATTTGCTGCAAAGTTACAAAACTTTACTTACAGTTTCATCGAACAGTAGCACTCGAAAAGGTTTCCCAAGTAAGTGGTTTATAATCAAAAAAGGTTTAATTCTCGATAGAAGTAAGCTGACAGAAATGGAAGATGGTATTTTGATAATGACTAACGCTTCTTTCATGATCAACTTGATAGTTCTGACAGATAGTATCCACAATCTGCTGCATCAAGTAGGATCGAGCAGCCTTCCTCAAATACCGAGCAAAATATTAAGCAAAGTCCACAGTTCTCAAGGAAATATTTATCAAGGAACAAAAGTAAGTACCTGTGTAAAACTACCTTCTGTTAAGTCCCTGCTCGTAAGCAGTAGCATAACTTCAGTTCAAACTCTCGAAATTTACTTCAACTAGTTAACTGTTTCCAAATATTTAAATACTGATAACCTGGGAACAGAAAAAAATCCCTCAAAGTATCGTTATTGCAATTTTGGTACAAACACTGAGAAGCGAAATATTCTAAGTAAAAATATTATACAACATTCAGTTCAAGGCTGACATAACAGAAACTTTAAAGCAGTGCTTGTTTCTTTGGTGTCCAAATTAATAATAAAAATAAGTAACCGACAGCGGTTCACGGACCCAAATTATGCCTGTTTAGATTTTGTGATCTGCAGGCAGACTTTCCACTACTGATGTAACAAAAAAGTAAGAAATAACAGATATGCCGTTAACGATTAAAAAGTGATTGTGGAAAAGGACAAGGACAAGCAGCATAAATATGATTTATTCATAAAATATCATCAGGTCAATATATATTTGTTGCGTTCCACTCTAATCCGTCATGTTTAATCAACTGTAACTTTGTAAATGAGAGAATAATTTGTCCTGAAATATTAGCACTACATGGGGACGTGACCCTTTTATGGTACCCAAGCGTGAAAAACGCTCCGTAATTTTCATTACTGTGCCTTTATCGTTAGCCCGTCGATACACCGTTTGGTTTACAGTATTTTTACTGCAGATCTAATGTTGGTTTTGACTTACGACTCGATACTGGTGTCTCGGTTAAAATATTTTGCCCAAATGTGTGTTTTGTTCAATAAGAGTTGATATGGTATGTTTTTCACCGTAGGGCTGAGTGAAAAACTTACGTTTAGACTTTTAGCCCATCAGTTTGTCAGTGCTGTAAATCTCAAAATGTCAGCTTTCCACCCAGTAACAGTTAATACAGACTGTATCAATTTTTGTTGATCAAACCATACATTCAGCTCACTCGCCGATGCAGAAAAACAGTTATTAGAAAAACTGGTCGTCCTATTCTGTCTAAAACCAGTTGAAAAGATAACTTAACTATTTATTTGCTTTGTTTTTCCATGTTAGTTTATTTTTGTTTTCCTTAAGTCACAAACAAAAAAATGAAAATCAGCTGATTTAGTTTTAGTGGTGCATTATATAATTAAGGAAAGCAATACATGAATAAGAATAGTTTTTGTTTTACGGATATAATTATAAAACAGAAGAGTTCTTTTCAAAGTATCCGGTTGTCGTGAAGACGTTGTAACTATGGGATCCACACAGTCACTTGTAATAATGCTTCTAATTAAAACTCTGAAAATAATCTACGACAGATCGAAAAACGTTTGGTTAACAATTTTCATGTAGCAGACAACTTCACCTTGTTATCTACATTTTTTACCAGGAGAATATGACACTGCTTCTAATTTTCAATACCTCTAATACATACTTGCCCAGCGGCTTAATTGAAACTCGGTCGGTAAACTTACAGGGAAAACTTGTATATACTCCCCGACTTGACTCTTTTTGTAACAAACAGTTTCTGATACTCGGAAAGCCCTCCCAGAAGAAGCAGAATATTTTCTAGTTTTTCGATGCATCAGTTTTCAGATGCTTTTGACAAATTAGCATCACAAAGTATTATTTACGAAATATTTTCCTTCTAAAATACTTCTTTGACATAAGATAAACTGACGTGTTAAGTGAAGTCATGCTTTTACATGTTATGTGGAGTAAGTGGCACTTGATGGACTTATTATACAAATGGACTTATTCGTTTCTGAATTAGCCAGGCGTTGTTCTTAATCTCTTTATAGTGTCAGAAAACGTTTAGAAACCAAATAAAAACAAAAACAAAAGATACTAAACAGTTTAAAAGTATTGGCTCATAGCTAATTAAGGTTTTAAAGTGAATTTAATAGTTTATAAAAATGTGTTGGCTTAGTGTTCGCGTGTATTATCATTGAACCATTTATTAGAGCAAACACTGAGAAATGTGCTTCATGGTTGAGTAGACAGAAGATTTTCAATGAACATACTTTCACAATACTTTTTTTCGATTGCTCTGCTGTATATATTAATGTTTTGGTAGGAAAAGACTTGGACTATTTAAAATATTCTCACAAACAATTTTCTTTATACGAGATCACTGCCCTATTTTTAAAAATTCATTCACGTGCGATATTTATAAATTGGATGTCGGCTCATTTTTTTGCCTGTAATATATATTTACTTAGTTTTAATACTCTTACGAATCAAGCCGAGTCTGTGACTTCAAGAAATAAAAGGGTAAAACAGTCTTATTTTGGGGATAAAAGGAAAAAAGTGAACGGTGGTATTAAGAGGTTAGAGAACTGTGATTAAAGACAAGACAAACGTTCACCAATTGGATTTAGAGACAGGGGCGGGTTGCTATTGAACAGAACCAATGCAATACTTGCAAAAACAAACCAGACTTTTAGAAGCAATCCAGACAAACTGTTCTAATGTAGTGTCTTATTTAATTTCCGTTTGAAAGTAGACTTGGTGTTGCCAAGCAAAAGAGTAACGATCACTTGCAAACACCGCAAACTGACATAAATCATTAATTAAACAATTTTATAAGCAACACAGGTGATCTGTTGTTATGTAATGGCTCATTTTCGGTTTTATTTAAGTTTAAAGACATTGTCAAACAAGCTTAAATCTCAAAAGGGGAAACAATTTCCATTAGGGGAAATAACTTGCATTAAGGAAAATAACTTCCATTAGGGGAAATAACTTCCATTAGTTTCTCAATTGTAAACTGTGAAACTCGATCAAACGATTTCATGTTAAAAAGCACCCCTTTATATCACATTTTTAACTCCCGGAGAAGAACGTCACATTTGTGTGAAGCCGTTTTATCGCCCAAAGCACTGAAAGACTTTCAAAACCCAGCGAGGAAGAGATTTTGAAAGATGAGTTACTGAAAAAAGTGAAATTCAACTAACCTGTTAGAACCACAGAACCATGAGGTGCTGAATAAACCCTTTTTAATATTTCATGTCAGTGGTTCTTCTGTCGTGACAAACACCATACAATAAATGGCATTTTTTCCTCTTAATATTCTGATTATGCAGCTAATTGAGGTCTAATAACAGTCATTTTTGTTCGAGTTGACGCGATGAAAACTTAACCTTTTTGTTCTCCAATAAACCTTTTGCAGTAATAGCTGAATGTTTTGTCTTAGCAACTAACATTAGAAATATTGAACGCTCCTTTGGCGTACTTTGAACTTTGGAACACGATCCAAATCCATTAGAATAGTCTTCCGCATACTTCAATGTAGGGTAAAACTGAGACGTCTGTAAAACGAAAGCTGAAAAGGACATAAAAATGACTGACTTAGTTTTTATGATCGGAACAGCTACTGTAAACAATAAATGCTAAAAGGGCGTGTGCAAAGTATTCAAACATCGGTCCATTTCTGAGAAATACGAGCTGATATTGGGTGCAGTTAACAGTCGAATTAAGACGGTCGAGTTAAGTTTACACTCATGTTTCGCGATGTTTCTGGATAACCTGGTGGATTGCACTTTCGTAATAAAAAAGATATCACCCAGTTGGGAAGAAATATTCAGTGAAGATCAAAATTAGAATATGAATAGAAAATAATAAAAGGTCTCGCTTCTAAAAGAGAATCAAACTTTCAAAAATATATTTACTGAATCAATGTCAATCCTTTCAGGCGAGCTATAAAAAAGAAAGTAATTCTTAAGATCAGTGACTCAGTCAGACATTAGATTCTCCCACCCCAAGATGCAAAATTTACATCACTATTGTTTGCCAAAAAATACTAACATAATACTGAGAAACATAATCGAAATTTCCGTTGTATTTCGATAAATATTTCACTCGTTATCACTATAGTTTTTTTTTTATTCTCAAAAGTTGAATGTTTTTCCTAGCTCGAAGGAAACTTTAGTTTGGCCTTATTAAGTTCGGGACAAAGTTAATTGACGGCTATCTCTATTTTTTGTTTGCACGTATCCAGGAAATGTCATCTCAAGTAGGTACTTAGCAATATAGGAAAACGCCCATAAAATCGTGCACCTTTAAAAACCGGCGTTAGTTTAAGCATTCAGCTCACTGGTAAAGTGCTCAAGACCGTTTTGAAGCTCTTCAAGTGAATTCGCTTCCTGTGCAAAGTCTAGGAAATTTTGACGGCTGACTGTCGAGGCGATTAAGGTAAAACTTTAGTCTTCTAGGAAATCAGTGACGTATATTTGTTTATTTACGAGATTGTGTCAGTGAGGTCCACTTTTTGTTGAACTAAAATATCTATACGAGTAACAGCAGTTCCGATCAAAGCTAATTTTCGTCGTCCTTAATAGTTGATCACACTTGATGGATTTTGTGTTGCACTTTATCAGTCTGACTGTTGTCAAGAGGGACCCTGATGAACTATTTAAAAGCTTAAATATATAAAATCAGTTGAAATCTGTAGTTTGCACTGCACAAAACGAAAATTTACAAGGGAACTCCATTTTTAAAAGCTGTTTATCAGTTGAAAAATTGGAGACTCTGGGAGATGCAATTCTGATCTCACTTAGTTTTAAAAGGATTGCTGAAATGTTATTTAACCATAATGTTTTAAGGTGATTATCAAACAAAAGAAGATAATGACTCCTATTAGTATTACGTAATGTATTCATGTTCTAGAAGAATTTTTTGAAAATTTGTCTGCATACTTAAACTTTTTTTAATCTCAATTGCTACTTTCCATATTTGGAAAGTGATGACATCATAAACCAAACCAACTGTTTAACTGATTTATACTGATTAAAACCTTTTGCGTAAAATACAGTGGATAAATATCAGGTTTTACTCCTTTACGCTTGAGAGCTGTATGAGAGTTGACTGACCAGATTTGGATGAGAGTTGACTGACCAGATTTGGATGAGCCCACGGTTAAACGAGGGGAAACTCTCAACAACTGTCATTAAAGTTTTGAACATGTTCAAAGTCAACGAGAGCACTCAAGAGTCGATGAGACTCCATGGGACTTGGTGGTCAAAGGGGAGAGACAGTTTGAACTCTCGTCAACTCTTACCGACTCTGTGCTCGTTCTAACACTGGCTTTAGTCTTATTTTACTTGAGAGTCCTGTTCTCAACATCTTCACGGGCAGTTCAATTTAGTCTGACGTGAATTGATTTTAATGTGGTTTTTAGCTAACCTTGTTTTTCTAAACTCTTTTACAAACAGATGAAGCAACTAACACTGAGCCTGCTGCTTGTATCAGTACTGGTGTCAGCGGTCTACTGCCAGGTGTACAAAGTGAATGAGCAGTATCCATACGCACTCAATTTAGGGAGGTTGTGCGGGGACAGTATATCGTATGCTTATTATTACATTTGTAACCACAACGGCCCAGTTATCGCCAGACGCAAGCGTGCCATTAGGAGAGGTAAATATGACAGCCAGTTTTCATCTTAATGAAGGGTTGAATAATCTTTCCAGATTGGAAATACAAAAAAAACTTCTACAAAGTTCTACCTTAAACGTTGTAAGTAGTTTTAACCCTTTCAGCTCAAGCCAGTTTATTGACATTCATTTTCTCCTTACATTTTCAATACTAAATAAGTTTTTTTGGTTGTGGGAATAAAGGAATTTATCACACACAGTAAATTATCTAATATGAAAGGAAAAATGTTCTCAAACTGTTTATAAAGAAAACGTGGATAGGAGAATTTAGCGAGTAGTTGAAAAGTTTTGTATGAAACAACTTTGAAATTGCCCCTTTAACTCAAATGAACAACATGAAACTAAACCATCTTTGTTTATCTCATCAAACTGCTGAACCAAACAAAATGAGTGTTCTTTTGAAAACATTTGCCAGCCTCCCAAGACGAGTTAACTTCGTGGATGACTAGTAACTGGTGACAGAGCAATTTTCCGTTAACCGAGAAAGAATATTAATTAACATAAAAAACCAAATGCGTACACTCTGGAAATTTAATGTATTAAATTGGTTACGTCGTACAAAAAAATGTTTTAATCATTATACTTTACATAATATACGAAATAACTACCAGTAATATACAATTGTTTTCTTATATATTATCATATTTGTATTTTATAACGTTATTATTTTATTATTATTATTACTGTTATTAATGTTATTGACTGCCATTGATTACAAGGCAGGCATTAGGACAAAGGTAGAGATTTAATGTATTTGAAGTATCAGCAGTTTGTATTGATGGAATGAATGCGTTAAATGTTGCTGAAAACACCTTTAGTTGTGAGCAATTTCATTTATCTTTTTGAGAAATCTAACAACTAATATTTCTGATCTCTAGGATTTAAAGTCCTCGTGAAAAAAGCTGCGGCAAACCGCTTCCTTCATCGGACGAAACGTAACGTCGATTCTGATGGGAGACAGACCAACATCCAGGAAGAATGTTGCGGAGAGAATTGCAGATCAGAAGAAGTGCGAGAATACTGCTGATAAACTGTACTAGAAAATAAATAAATGATAAATATGTTAGAACATGTGTAAACCCAGACCTTCTCGGCTTGGAGATCAAAAAGGACATCGTCGAAAGAGTAAGATGACACAGGTTCATTCCTGCGTCTTTACCACCTAAAATAGGTTAGACGTGAAAAAGTGCCATTATGCACTCGTAAGTTAAGAATGCTTACAAAGTTGTCATTTATTGGATATGAACTACCACCATGGGAAGTCGTTGGTTATCAGGCGCGTTCCTGGCCAGTTTTACCTGTAAGCCAGGATGCACAAGTTAATGTTGAAAAAAAAATGTTTAATACAGCATAATACGGGTACATAATACATTTTGGAGGTTTTCATAGTACGATGATCCGCGGGCCTACATAGATTTTTGTGAAATTTCAATGGAAAACTTGTAAGCCAGTGTTTACCTGGCTTATAGGCAGGTACGCGCCTGTAATAGTGAGCCTTGTGCCTGCGGTAATTTTTGTTGTACACATTTAAAAGACATCGCCAGAAACATTCAAGTTGTTTCGAAATCTTTAATTTGCTTTTGACTTTGACAGAAGAAATGTTGGCTTCCTATGATTTCAAACAGTATTGTATAAAGTTGAGCTAACTCTTGGTTTGGACAGAAACTTGTAACCATGGCAGCTCCCAAGTGACTTTTATTGGCCAATAGGAGTGGGCTGTCAATGGTAAGGACCTGTGACGTTAACCACTGGCCTGAAATATTGTTATCTCCAGTATTACTCGACAAGCAAAGTTCGTCTTAGTTCGATACTATTTTCTTCTTGTCAAAACACCAGACATCTTTCCATATAGTTAGTCTGCAGATGGTAGCTAAATTACTCAGATATGTGTGAGTCAGAATATGAACCAGACTACCGGGTCTCTTTGTGCTGAGATATGAATAGCTATTCAAGCTTTTTAATTGGGATTCAACACGCGTTTAGACACTCCATGTAAAATACCAAGCATAAATTAATTTATTACTAAGATTATAAATGATTATATATTATTGTTATTATCAAAATAATTATTATAAACGACAAGATTTTATTTTAGTTATTATTATTGATACAGTATATACAAAAATGATTCACCAATTAATTCTGTTAATGAAGTTTCGATAGAAAATATATATAGTAAGCCATTATCTATAAATTTTTGAAACAGCTCTTATTCGGAAAAGTGCAAGTCTAGAAAAAGGATATCAAGATCTGTAAATACAACATGAAATTAATATACGTACCGTGCACAAGAGAAAATATAATTATATTAAAGTATATACCAAGCAAGGTTGTGTGTTCGAGGTTGTATTATATTACCATGAGGGCTGGAGGGCCGAGAGAATCACTTGACCTGTTGTTAATATTTTTTTTATCATTTTACGAGTAATGTCAACCCACTGGCTACAATTTCGTTTTAAATGTAAGTTTCAAGGACAACATCGTAGGAAAACAATTGGGCTTCATTCCTCAGTGCGCTCAACATACATAGCTTATCTCTGCACTGTGCCAGGTTAATCTCGCACCAGAAATGAGTTTTCTGGTTAGTTGGAAGATTTGCCAAAAA
>JANSTQ010143727.1:0-12559 GCA_026167885.1 Bergia puertoricense
CTATAAATCTCTTATATTTTTACTCCTGTGCTCCTATTTTTCCTATTAAGTTTCTTGGAAATTGGCTGGGATGTATGGTGACTGCAGCCATTGAATCTTATGATTGATGTAAACTTGTATCTGAGTTTTAACCTAGTTTTTGTAAAGTAATACGCGTGTTTTGAGCAGCACGATAAAGACTACAGTTAGTGTTATTGTTGTTGTTTGATACACTGTTACAATACACCGTCCTCTTTACAAATGTGTATTTATCATATTTTGTGATGAAAAGGAAGACAGTTTTAAAAGTTTGACGCTTGTAAGTAAAAATATGAAACTGCTCTTTGTCTGCTGCCAGACTGTAATGGACATCTATGAGATGGAGAATCCTGAAGGAATAATTCTCAGCATGGGAGGTCAGCTGCCTAACAACATCGCCATGGCCCTGCACAGACAACAGGTGGGTAAAGATGCAAATCCTATCCTTTGCTTGTCATTGGCAGGCCTGCAGATTTTTCAGAAATTGTGGGAAACTTTTTTCGGTTCCATGCATATGATGCTTGGGAAACTGTCGGAAACCATTTTTCGGTTCTGTAAATTTTAGTCAAGGGATGCAAAACGATTTTTCGGTTCCGTCATTTTGCCTGCGTACCGGAAACGATTGTTAACGTGAAATCTGCAGACCTGCATTGCAGTTGGCTACATATATATACATGTACACATACATATATTCCAAATGCTCACTGCTTGGCTTTTTCAGCAACCTGTATATAACTAGTATATTGTTCAGTGGTTGAGGGGTCTTGGCCAGACCGCTATTAACGGTTCACAACGATTCCTGTCCGAGTTGGTTCTTTCTTTGGCTTACCATATTTGCCTTTGTTGGTTAATTGAAACCCATTTCGTTTTTCCGACGGATCCTCTTTTCCTTCCTTCTTGTCTTTACATTTCCTTTGTTTTTTCTCTGCCATCCTCTGGGTTTTTAGAATCTTGTTTAGGCGGTAGTCTTCAATAGAGTGCACTACAAAACTTAGATTACGAACTTATTTTGTGTGGAATGACCATAATATCTTAATAGTATCCCAATGTAAGCGTTACATAAATTGTCTTTGACTTGAATGTATGTTGAATGTAAGTTTACGCGTACTAACAAAGTTGTTTTACTTTCAGGCCAGGATCTTGGGAACATCACCAGAGATGATTGATAATGCTGAGAACAGATTTAAATTCTCAAGAATGTTGGACAATATTGGCATTCTCCAACCAAAATGGAAAGAATTAACAACTGTTGAGGTAACTCTCATTTTTGGGTAATCACGGTTGCCCATCAGGGTAAATCAAGTTACATGTCGATGTGCATGAAGACTCCTACTATGGTAATTCCAATTGTTAACTCCAGAAATTAAACAGGAAGACGAGACCATCTAGTAAGGGATCCCAAAATAGAATACTGCAGTTGCTAAGTTCTGAATTAAAGAATAACAGTAATGTCTAATTCACCACTCCAGAAACGAAAGTAACAATAGAACTGTCTACCCAACCGGACAATCTCGGAAACTGACAGTGCTGCAAATGCTATCTTTGTAAGAAAGAGCAATGCCTTGTCGCTAACTGGTACTAATTATGATGTGATACAGACAACACCTTTCCTAACTGCTTTGTTCCTAATTGGCCAAGTTTCATAACCCGTTTGCTCTGTAACCTATGTTTTGGAAGACTCTTGCTGCAATGACAGCAGCAGAAGCAGGCGTAGCTCAGTTGGTTAGTGTGCAGCCTTTGGAGCTAGAGGTCTCCAGTTCGATTCTCAGTGAATCCAACGTCTGCTTCGACTTTCCTCTGATCCGTGTAGCTTTTGCTTTAAATACCCATAAAACAGAGCACTGACAGAGGGAGGGGGGTATCGTACGCACTGAGGTCCACACGTTTATCAGTTGCATCACTGTCACGTGTTACCCTCGTTAAAGAGAGTTGCTTTACCTTTACCTTTAATTATGAGTTGTGTAAAGCGTTCTCTCGTTAGAGCACTGTCTTCTTGGATTCAGTCTTTTTATGATTTCTGTTGTGTGATTCAAGCAATACGTTTCATAACTGCATGGTGATGAGATAAACTAATGCATGTTTTGTGTTTATTACAATTGATAGCTTTTGGTAGACTGTTTGTGATACATGCAATACGTGTTTAGTGAAAATGGACCCTGTGCTTTTGTAGTTTTCTGGTGTGGTTAAAAGCCTTTTAAGTCTAAACCAGTGAAATGTTGCACTCTTGCAATTCAGTTGGTCCAAATAGGCAGCTGGGTATGTCATTACATCTTACAGTATCTTGTTAATTTATCAACTTACTTCATTATTAATCCTATTCTTACTAGGAAGCAATAGAGTTTTGTCATACAGTCGACTATCCGTGCCTCGTCAGGCCATCCTATGTCCTCAGTGGAGCAGCCATGAATGTTGCGCACTCGGATCGCGATCTGGCTAGCTATCTAAGTAATGCTGTCTCGGTTTCCAGAGATCATCCAGTTGTTATCTCCAAGTTCATTCAAGAAGCGAAGGTAACTTTTTGCTTACCTCAATAGGTATCTGTTCGTTTGTTTGCTTATTCATTTACGCACTTTGTCTAATGAGCAGCTCATTTATCTAACCATTCACTTTTTTAGCCCAATTCATCGTCCATTTGCCACCATCCATTTGTCACCAATCCATCCTTTATCTATCCATCATTTATTCATATACCATCCATCATCCATTTGTTCTTCCATCATCTAGATATTCGTCCATCCATCCATATCCTATTTATTCATCCATCTTCCAATTATTCACCCACCATCAAACTACCTGTATATATTCATTCATCGATCCATCCGTCTGTCCGTCCGTCCGTCCATCCATCCATCCATCCATCTGATTGTGTCAGTCTGTCTATTTTCCTTGATCCATTTTTCTAATTGAGTGATAACCGTGCGTCAAAATCCCAATCTGTCCATGTTTCCCTCTATTCATCATGTTTCCTCTTTCTTTGTCTGGTTCTTGCATGGTTTTTCGTTTTGTTATTAAATAAACTATGTTTTTGGCCATATTAGGAAATTGATGTGGATGCCGTTGCCTGTGATGGTGAGGTTGTTGCCATGGCGGTGTCAGAACATGTAGAGAATGCAGGTGTGCATTCGGGAGATGCTACTATGGTGCAGCCGCCACAGGACTTGAATGAAGAAACCTTGGCCAAGATCCGTAGTATTTGCTATTCAATTGGAATGGCCCTCATGGTTACAGGTCCATTCAACATGCAGCTTATTGCAAAGGTATATATACATTTACCTCTTATTAGCCCAATGAGAGGTCCGTACCGTAAGTTACGGAGTTCAAATTGACCAATCACATCGTGTGAAATTACTCGGCCATATAATGAACAAATTATATCGGACTGATATTTATTGTCTTCAACTATCCTAGTTGTAGTGGCAATAATATGCTAAATTAAGTTTTTAAGAAGCTCAGAACAAATAACTTAAGAATAGTCTGATATCAAATTTGATATCAATTCCAGCAACTTTTTAAAACCATAAGGAACATAAAAATTATAGACACTACTTGGAAAATATAGCAGAACATCATTTGGCTTTTTTTGTCAAGAACGTGCCACTGATTCAAAACTAGTGATAAACTGTGTTGAAGCAACGGTTTCTTGCTTTATTTTTATTTATTTACCAGTTTAGTCGACACTGTTAGTACCTTAGAATAAAACGTGCTCAAATGTCGGGGAAGGGTCCATGGTGTGCCCAAGTGTTATTTGTCTGAAAGGTTATAACCGGAGATGGGTTATGCAGCGCAAACACCTACAGAGACTCCGCGGTCCTTGAAAATCCTGGAAAGTCCTTGAATTTGAAAAAAACCTGACCTGGAAAGTCCTTGAAGACTTGAAAACACATGAGCTCGGCCACCCCAAGCAAACTTGTTGTTACAGGATTTGTTATTGGCTGTAAGTTTTGACCAATCTGCAATCAGGTTAATTATAGGATGCGACTCCGTTTTTTGCCTCGCGGTACGTTTTTGTTTGTTAAAACAATGCAATACAGTGGTAGTTTGTAGCTGCAGAATTAAAAAGCTGGAAAATTTAATAACTAGCACAATTTGATGTATACAGCAAAATATTGAAAACTTGTAAGTTTAAATTACCGCACAAGGTTCTTGAATTTGTTGGAAAAGGTCCTTGAAAAGTCCTCGAATATCCTGTTCCGCTAGGACTGACAACCCTGCACTTATAACCCACGTAAATAACAACATTAATTAATGTTACTATGTAAATGTTCTTTAACAGGACAACCAACTGAAAGTGATCGAGTGTAATTTGCGTGTGTCCCGCTCATTCCCATTTGTATCCAAGACTCTTGATTGTGATTTTATTGCCTTGGCTACCAAAGTAATCTGTGGACAGACCGTAGAACCTGTTCTAAATTTACAAAGTGTTGGTAGGGTTGGTGTAAAGGTAGGTGAATGCTGATGACTATATATGTTCCAATATGGCTATATATAATAGGGACCTTAAGATATTCCGGAATCAGTGTACGGGTAGCGCCATTTTTTGATGACGTCATCGATTCTACCCGGTAGCACGTCCCCGTTCTTCCGGGGTAAACAGCAGTCTATACGTGAGCTAAACCGGGTAGGAGCAAGGCTGGAACGGGTGAGTGTTTATAAACTTACAGCAACGTGCGAGAACGGCTACGATTACGGGTAGGCTACCCGTACCCGTATACCGATAGACGGGTGTCTTAAGGTCTCTAATATTGCTGTCATAACCCTATATATCAGAGCGTGTTAACAACTCATACCATAAAGCTCCAAAACAATACTGTACATTATGGTCCTATGTATTAGCGTGTGTGACCAAAAGTATAAAATTCTAAAATAATGCAGTGGGCTTATATTTGCTTAAAAGGTTTTTTCATCAGATATAAGGATTTGTTTGGACTTTACACCAATGGACCTATAACTTTCGAAATTTTACGGTAGCCCTCAAAGTTTTTGTGCTTTGCAAAGTCCCTTACGCCACACGTTTTGACATAGTTTTCAAAAAGGCCTTTTCCAAAACACATCCTGGCGCCCATTAACCGAAATAGTAACTTTTAAAGTTTGCAGAATACTGCAAGTGGGTAGGAACTTAGATCTCAATTCGGTAGGAACAGGTCTTAATTTGAAGTTATTGTTTGTATGCGCTAGAGCGTCATTTGTAAGTATTAATAGTGCTAACATAGGCTGACCCTGTCATTCAGTTTGGAACTACTGAAAAGATCAAAAACGTGATTTTTGTGAAATTAGGTCACATATAGCAGAGCTTTCAAAAGGAAAATATATATGGTTTTAAATTTTTCGTTTCAGTTTTATCCAGGTTGTATCTATCAGCTGTTTCCAAAATGATACACGGCACGACAATGGCAGCTAGTAAAATAACCATGTAAAAGAACTTAAGAATGAAGTTATTGTTAGAAAGTTGTTCAAAGTTTTCGAAAGGACCGTTTGAGAAGTATTATAATGAGAGTGGTTCCAGCAGACTACTTCAGTAATGACCATACTTTACTCAGTGCCAAAGAAATAGAAGTGTAGTACTTTATACTTTTACTAACTCCAGTCTTTGCTAACATTTTGTCAAGAAAAAAGTCCATCAGCCTGAAAAAGTAGTTATAATCGTGCAATCATAGTGCTCATTTTGCCCAACTAATGAAGCTTTCATTTATGCACAAGACAATAATAGATTGGAGGTTACCTCTTTTTTTCTGTCTCTCTGGGGCTGACACCATGTCTGCATATCATAGGGCTAATTCCATATGGTATCCATAATATATCATTGTATATATTTCTTTAGGTGCCACAGTTCTCTTTCTCCCGTCTTTCCGGGGCGGATGCCATGTTGGGAGTCGAGATGGCAAGTACGGGTGAGGTTGCTTGTTTTGGTGAAGACCGATATGAAGCTTATCTCAAAGGCATGCTCAGTACTGGCTTCAAGATCCCTAAAGATTGCATTTTACTCTCTATCGGGAGTTTTAAGGTAATAATCCCTACAACCTTCATGTAAATCTTACGAGGTTGACTGAACAGTTCAAGTCAGCAGTGGCGCTGTTGGACCAGGGTTGATGAGTTGCGGTCATTTGGGACTTGTGAAAGCACATGTTTTTCTTCGCTTCGACCCTTCTGATGTTTTCAATAGTTTTAGAAAGAAGCCGTTTTTTGATTGGTCACAAGATCTACCGTTACTATTTATAATTGCCTTTAGTGATTCAGTTACTGCTATTAGCTCTTATTAGTTGATAATCTTTTGGTTAGTGTATGCGGAGGCATTTTATATACTGACGTTCATGTTCTCCAGAAAACCCCAAATCATTGTTTTTCACGTTGTAATTTTGAACTCGACGGTTTGCGGGTGGTCAGCTTCGTGCATGTTCACGTTCAGTGGGTTGATTAAGCCTTCTTAATTAAGCCTTTTGTTCTGCGCCTTCCTCGTGGACGTCACATAGCCATAGTTAGTGCTTAAACTTCCTAATAAGAACCGGAGTACCTTTCCATATTGTTGATAGTTTGTTAATGATGATGGTTAATGTACGTAGCCTTTAATTGGCAAAGGTTTGAAAAAAACTTTGATGTATTTGTAGTCAATTTTCAAAAGATTCTACCCGCTTTATTTTAACACATGTTTAATTGTTGTATTTAGTCCAAGACTGAAATGTTACCAAGTGTGAAAACACTGCGTGATCTTGGTTTTAATCTCTACGCCAGTTTGGGGACAGCGGATTTCTACACAGAACATGGAATCAAGGTACTATAACAAGCTAGACGCAATTATATTTTAAATTTAATTCTTTTTAATTTTGCCAACTAAACTTGTTAGGGCAGGGGACCTGGTAACCTACTAAAAGATGAAACACCTAAAAATTACATAATATATAGATAAAAAATCTAAAGACAATTTAATGTATATCCTATATATAAGGTAACACAATTGTATATCCTTGAAGAATAGAAGTTTTAGTCAATTAATTCTAAAAATTCAAAAGTTGACCATTTTTCAGATTTGAAAATGTTGATGTTTGAAATGAAGCAGAGTAGAGTCGGCGGCGCAGTGGTCAAGTGGTTAGTGTGTCTGGCTGATAATGTGAAGGTCATCAGCTCGAACCCTGGCCTGACCACTGTGTTGTGTCCTTGAACAAGGCACTTTACCTGACTTGTTTCAGTCGACTAGGCTGTATGAACGAGTTCCAGCTTATGCTGGGGGCTGTTAAACCTGCGATGGATTAGTTTCCTGTTCAGGGGGAGTTACAGACTCTCTTCCGCTTAACACTACAGAAACGAGATAAGCAGCGGCCTTATGGGCCTCTTGGCTCAGGAAATAATTTAACTTTAGCTCTTCAGAATTAGAGTTAAGAATTTATTTAATGCTACGGAAGGTAACTCCAGTGGACTGGCCCTTTGAGGAGGGAGGCAATGGAACTGGTGCAAAGGAACACAGCATTGCCGACTACCTTGCCACTAATAAGTTTGACTTGGTTATCAACTTGCCGCTAAGAAGCAGTGGGGCGAGAAGAGCATCGACTTACTTCACGCATGGTTATAAGACCAGGCGCATGGCTATTGATTACTCTGTACCGCTGATAACTGACATCAAGTGTGCCAAGCTGTTTATCGAGGTAAATAATTGTGGACCTCTTTTTGTCATGTATCTTTGTTATTCTTCGGTGTTAAATACAAATGCAGTTATTTAATGGTAGCCTTCAGTTTTTGTCTTATTAGGTAATGAATTTATGCAAAAATGTAGCTTAATTTTCGTAGAAATGGGGTAATAAAGTTGACGCGAAATAAGTTGACAAGGTAAGCTAGTTAACAAGTTGAACACAGTGCAGTTAAGCTTTAGTTTGTTTTTGCGGTTTTTTTGTAAGATTTGGAGTCATATTTATACCAGATGATGGGCATTCGCGTGCTAGGAATGCCTGACTGAATTGATCATATGGTACCATCCCAGAAAACTGCGCGTGCACAAAATGGTCTCAAAATGGCTGCCGTTTTAAATTTCTGTTGTTGGCCTTAAAACAGTTCTAAATACTATCAAAACTCATTATATTTCAATACATTTATTAGCTAACGTTGTGCATGGGCCAAATAAAATAATATCTTTGGTTCCGTTCACACATCCTTGAAAAGCTGTGGTCGGTATTATTATATTTTTTGTTAAAATTTTATCTTGATCTTGAGCAAATAAAAAAAAGCTACAAAATTTCATTCTTATGCCACAGCCTGGAAGACAAGCAGAAGTAATTTGATCTGCATGTAGAGTATACTCATTCCTTAGGAAAAAAGTTACAGTTTAATAACTGTTGAAACCTGTCTGGTGTTGAGTTTTTGAAAACCTTTTGGCTCAAAGAAAGAAAAAGTGAGCCAAAATGGTATTAAAAAGTTATAAGGTTGGCAGTTTGGTGAAAAACTTTAGGGTCAGTCGGGTGACCAGAACCACAGATATAATTCTGTTTGGCCTAACTAGTTGTGTTCATTGTTAATGCTAGGCTCTCAAGCGGGTTGGAGGAGCACCCAAGGTAAAGACCCACATAGACTGCATTTCATCGTCACGGGTTGTGCGCATGCCTGGTTTGATTGATGTCCACGTCCATCTGAGAGAGCCTGGAGCGACCCACAAAGAAGACTTTGCATCCGGTACAGCGGCGGCACTGGCCGGGGGAGTCACCATGGTACTGGCCATGCCAAATACCAATCCGCCGATTGTTGACCATTCTGCATTACAACTTGAGAAAAAGGTAAGAAATGTAAAGCACAGAGTTCTTTCTGCATCATCTCCCAAACGTTTCTCTGTATCATCTTAGTAACATTTCTCTGAACCATCTTGCTAACATTTCTCTGTACCATCTTACTAATATTGCTCTGTACCATCTCCCTAACTTTTCTCTGTGTCATCTTAGTAACATTTCTCTGTAAGACTGCAAACATTTTAATGCGCCTTACACTTACAGATATTTGCTTGTAATTGATCTAGTCTTTGAACTTTGAGAAAATATCCTAAAGTCCTTTTATATCAGAAATGTCACCATATTGCTGTTTGTTTAGCTTGCAGCCAAAGGAGCCCGATGTGACTATGGGTTGTACTTGGGAGCAAGTGCAACAAATTTCACCAACCTTAAGGACATTGCCCATCATGCTGCGGGACTCAAAATGTACCTTAATGAAACCTTCACTACGTTGAGGCTAGATGATGTTTCTCTGTGGATGAAGGTACAGTATATGGCCTTGTCTTGCATGTTCTTTTTAAAAGGTTTTGGCGTGCGTCAGATACCGTAGGATCCAACTTACAACCTTTCCCCCCCCCCGAAAGTAAGACCACCTCTTTAGTAACAAGAACAGATTTATGATGAACAGTTTGCGCGTTTTACGTGCATATTATTGTATTCTTAAAGTGCCTATGAAGCGAATTTTTGTTCGGCACAGTTTAAAAATATACTGTTTTAAATATACAATTCCAAAGTTTGAAAGAGCCAAAGATAAAAATTGTGGAGTTTACAAGCACTGAAAGTTGAGCAATTTTGCATTCAAAAATGGTTAGGGAACTGGGTACGAATTTATTGTGAAATTCCAGCGTGTGACGTCAGTTTGTGTGCTCAAGTTTGTTTACGCCATTTGATTTTCAGTCGATGAAGTGAAATTCCGACAGATATTGGTGCAAGTCTGATTATTCGGTGCACCAGCAACGCAATACGCTCTGCTTTCTTGCTATCGACCATATTGGCTTGAACTCTATCAGACAAACTGACGTCACACGTTGATGTTACGTGACGTTTTGGCCGCGCAATTCAAATGCCAGTTTTGAAGGTAAAATAGCACAACTTTCAGCGCTTGTAAAATCCGCAATTTTTGTCATAAGCTTTCCAAACTTTGGAATTGTGTATTTCAAACAGTATATTTTAAAATTATGCCGAAAAAAAATTCGCTTCATGGACACTTTAAGTTAAAATATCTTGTTTTCTGCTGTTGTACATGTAATTGACGATGCCATCTAGAAATCGTATGGTCTCTTCTTGTTCAAAGAGAGAAGAAATTGTTTTTCTTTGTTTTACAGTCAACAGAAGTGACGTGAAAACTATAATCAGAAGATTTTCGTTGTAGATTTCAAGATTCCAGATGCTAAGGTTCAAAAACTCAACCGTCTGCCACCTCTCGGTCAAGAAAATGAAAAGGCTCTAACTTGCACTTCAATCGTCTTTCAGACTCGCTATTTAGATGTTTTGAAAAAACATCGTGTTACAACTACTTTGTCTTTCGTGCATTTTTAATCTGAGCGTTTGGAAGAGAATAAACTGATTTTTGAACGAGAGATACCCACCGACTTGCCGTCGTCCTTAAAATATTCAAATCTTGACGTTTTCTCTAAAACCTTGCCACAGTGTTGAAAACTAAAACAAAGGTCTTCTGAGTGCGGTTCTCACGTCACTTCCGTTGACTTTCTAACCCTAACCAATATTCAAATTTTAGGCTAATCAACTTGGGCGATAAAATAAACCAGTGTGAAGCATTGATTCTTGAAAATTTCTTGGATTTTGATTTCTGTAGCACTTTGAACACTGGCCCAAACATCTGCCGATTGTGTGTCACGCCGAAAGCCGCACCACTGCCGCTGTCCTGTTAATCGCTGAGCTGTTCGACCGTCCTGTGCATATCGCGCATGTAGCACGCAAGGAGGAGGTAGGTTAAGGGAATGAGGGGAGAGGGGGGGGGGAACTCATCTTTATCTCTTGATCATTCTGTTTGTATGCTTATAAGGTCAGTTAAACAAGAATAAAATAAGGGTTAGTACTACTACTGAACGAAATGACTGACGCTTGAAATGCGACCGGAGATTGAAGGAACATAAAATTTCCTCAGATCCAGTAATATAACAAAGACAAAAGAAAACTTTAAAGTCGATTTTAGTCGCCAAGTATAGTTTGGCTGGTCCAGGCGACGATTGCAGTGCAGCGGTACTAAATAAACACAAAGGTGTGTACAATTGAAAGATGAATCTACATGAAAAGTATTACAAAGATTTGTATGTAATATATCCGAAACTCTTGTTTTTGTACTAAAATATTCCACGACGGCATTGATGACGTGAGTGTACGTCAAAATTGGCGAGAAATTTGAGACACGCGGGCTCCAAACCCAAGAAATGGCGAGAAGTGGGTTCACAATTGAACATAATGTTTGAATTCAGGTCTAGTTGTGTTGGAATCAAGTTTAAAAGTTAAGTGCTACATCTTTACAAGATGCGAAGAAAGGAAAAAATACGAGTGTTTCATATTTCAAGAGTTCTTGGTGGCGTTAAGTTATATTCGCCTCAAAAAGTTCTTCACAGACTGCAAAGCAAAGCAAAGCAAATCAAAGCAAAGCAAAGCAAAGCAAAGCAAAGCAAAGCAACGCAACGCAACGCAACGCAAAGCAAAATATAGTTCGCGTGCCCCAATCAATACAATCATATGAAAGCACTTTGACCCACCTGACCGTGCACCAGCGCTTTAACAAAAGACTAACGTGACGCATGAAACAGTGTAATTCATTAGAATTAAATATAGATACTTTTGGATATTTTGGTTTCAGCTTTTGTCCCTGTTTTAGTCTAACTAGTTCTCAAACCAATCAGATTCTAGTAATCCGAGCCGCAAAGGAGAAGGGAATGGCCGTGACGTGTGAAGTGGCGCCACATCATTTGTTCCTTACTCAAGGTGACTCGTCTCGGATAGGGGCTGATCGCATCAAGGTTAAACCACCTATCGTCACTGAAGAAGACCAAAAAGCACTGTGGGATAACATGGATATCATCGACTGTTTCGCTACTGATCACGGTGAGTTGAAGAGTAGAGACAAGCTGTGTACCTTTTGTGTGTGTGTGTGTGTGTGTGTGTGTTCGGAGGGTGGGTGGGTGGTAGTATTTATTGTTGTTGTCGTTATTATTATTATTATTATTATATTACTTTCTCATAAAACGTGTTTTTCTGTTAGCTCCTCAGACGTTGGAAGAGGATTCTGACAAGCCTTCCCCCACCCAGGGGGACAGGGTGCACTGTATTTATCATTGTATAATATTTTCATAAAACGCTTTTAACTGTTAGCTCATACATTGGAAGAGGACACAATACTTGCCAGCCATCCCAATCAGTTAGCCGGGACAATCCCGATTTTTGACCTTCAAAACCTCTAAGAATCGGGACATCCCGGTTTACTGAAATGACAGTTGGTGAATAATCCCGATTTTTGATAAAAAGAACTTAAAGTTATTAAATCAATATTTTCTGAAATCCTGTCGCCGGAAATGGAGAGCGTATTTCTTTAGGTATGGCTAGAGTAGGCGCTTATTTTGGCTCACAAAATACGGGCAATGGCACTTCAGAGGCATTGTCTATTAACAGTTTCCTTTGGCGGGGGGAGCCTTGCATAGAACGCAATTTTGACTCGCAATTACAGTGTCCCTATTTCTGATTTTTTAGACTCTGTCAGTGCCCTCACCAATTCCGATTATAACACGTTCGATAGGTTCCAGGGGTGCCGCCTTTATGTTTGC
>JANSTQ010143738.1:0-11479 GCA_026167885.1 Bergia puertoricense
ATTGAAATCGAACGAAGCGAATGTCGATCCTTTGTTCCGTAGTTGTTGTTGTTGGGAATATTATTCATCATAATTACGTGTGAATTTTAAAATATAAATTTTCAACACCTTTGTTCCTGGCAACACTACATGTTCCTAGCAGCGAGTTACACGAATAAGGCCAAGGAATATTAACGGTTTCACTCCCCCCCCCCCTTCATTCCTGATTAAAAATCTCAATTTTACGCGCCTTCAGTTATAGGTTCCCAGCGGAAAACTGCCTTCGGCCCTTGTGCCCGCCGCATTTCTGTTCGGCGGATAACCATTGAAAGCAAAAGAAAATGGCGATCGATCGAGGTTTAAGAATTTAGAACTTATTTCTGCTACTGGTTTGTTTAAATTTTTATCGACTTCAGAATTTATGCTCATTCTGTTCAAAAATAAGGCGAATTGCCCAAGGAAGAATTTGGGGCCATTCTTTATATTATTTCTCTCTTCTCTGGTGGGAAAAATCAAGTCGAGAAATTAAATAATGATGAAGTATGCCCCCAAATTCAGCAAGGAGGAACAAGTAAGTTCAACGTCAGTGTTCAGTGATTTCATTTATTTGAGTATTCGGTTCGATTGGTTATTTCCATACAATATGGCGGCCAACGGAATTATATAAAAAAGACTAATTGAGAGCTTGGGCTACCTGTGGAATTTTAAGGAGTCTGCTCTAGCCTGCTGGCCGGCTCTCCTGTTGATTTTTTTCGAGTTTCGTTGTTCACAGATGTAATTAATTCCGCACAAACAATAAGCACTTGTGAAAGGCTGTCAACACGTCTAATAATACTAATATAAAAATCATTAGTATTCATAGCTGGCAAAGACGCGTTCGGCGGTTGACATGACATTCGACCAACAACATCCAAACTATGTCTGCACCGGTATGCTTAAAAACACGTCAACGAAACTGAGTATTCTTTCTCCCCTCGGTCCTGTTGCACATTCTCTATGCAATCATCAAGTTCATAAGCTTGCTAGATAATTCAAATAGCTTTCAAGATGTTCAAACGATCAGGAATTCCAGTGGTCAGCAGAACAAGTATTCCTGTCCCACGCAAGTCTGGAAATACCGCTTCTTCAAATCTACCGCGATCTGGAGCACGAGAGTCAAGCAACAACATGACAGGAAAGAAAGTACCTGGCCCCAAGGTATGTTGGAATTTTCTAACAGCTCGTTTTTAAGTGATAAATTGTGTTTTGCAAGCAAGATCAGGTCAGTTTGCGTTTCACTGAAAGTGAAACAGCGAAGTAGAAAACATACCGACTGCGAGTATATATACAAAGATCGTTGCTCCGATCAAAGGTTCATTCGTTCCTTCAGACCAATAGATGAATTTAGTGTATCAAACGAGTATTAGGAAGGACATCACACAGCTGTGTTCAGCTTTTGTCTACTTTAAAAACAGCTTATTAATTTTTTTAAAAGACAATTAATAGTTTCAATAAAGAACTTCACTAAAAAAGAGTTGCTTTTGATATCATACTTGAACGACGCCATGCGTATCAAGTTTGGTTGTCTATTAAACTTGACCCCACGACCATGACATCAAGTTTCCTGCTATTGGGGTGATGGACTTCGCTTCATTTCTATCCACTCGATAAACACTAGTACTAAATGAATTGTAAACATATGCGGCCGTCCACATTCGGAAGCTTTCAAAATGAAGTGTGATCACGATAACGCCAAAGATGGGGTAACCCACGGCTATCGCTCCGAAGGAACTGAGAACTGCAGCACTTCAGTTTACATATTTTGAATCACAATATCTATTCACGGTAATGTTTGAGAAAGTTTGATTTTTTTAAACGTTGCTGGCGGTCCCTTTCTTGGAGCATAGAATACATTAACATCAAAATTTAATCTCGGACAAAAAGTGTCCAAAAATAAAACCGACCGAAATTTTATTAGCGTCTGAATTTTTTGCCCGAAACTTTAACGGTGATACATAAACCTTAGGCCACTTAAAAAAATATCCCGGTTTATCATCAGAAATCTTCCAAAATTCAGTGAGGGAGGGCGCCTTTTTTTTTTTTTTTGGAAGTTTGATATTTTGGTCCCACTGGCAAGGTCGGGTCAACTTGAATGAACTGTTCTCCCCTTGACGTGCGACCAACAAAATCATTAACCGCGGCACTCTGATGCTGATACTTGCAATTGAATGGCCGTCAACTTTGCCATTGGATAGATCTGAGTAAACAACCAAAAACGTACAGGATGTACCGACACTGTGGACATACAACTTCTTTACAATCTGCGCTTAACAGCGCACTTAACTAATGATAAAAACCATGAAGAGTATGAACAATAAAAACTAAAAGAACTTGAGAAAATGACAGTCTTTTATGTTCACAATTTCAGGAGCGAGCGATCGCACGTCGTATTTTTCTCTGAGAAATCTTGATTCGTCAAAAGTAACACAATTGTTTCAAAAATGACCCAATCAGCTCACTCGTTACATGTTCTTTTATATATGGAAAAAACAATGCCTGCCGAAATCGAAATAGACAAAGAGAAATGTTATCGAAAAGTATCGAAATCGTTTTTCAGTGTTTCTTTTTCCACAAAAGATTATTCACGACTTCGTTAGTCATATATTTACTTTATTCAAAAAATTTTTTTTAAAAAGTTAATGCGCTGGAAAAAATCAGTGCGCGCGCTAATGATAAACCGGGATATTTTTTTAACTGGCCTTAAGTTGCCATTTTAAGGGCCGCAACTTTATTTTGAGGTTAACAAGATTTGCAATCTCCATTAAAATCGTTTTTATTTCTAGATCACTCTTTGTGATCGATGACCTTCTGTACTTGTCAGCCTCAGTAGTTGCCTCTACACTCAGGCCCCTGTGTCTGAGGAAAGAGCGAACAAATTTGGATTATTTCTTGACGAACATGGTCAACAACACCAGGCACAAGCTTTCCTTTGTTCTTCAGAAATCAGCATCCACGCAGTGGCACACTGGTCAGTGGGAAGAGCTTTGGCATTTATTTCTTTCTTGGCATAGAGTTTGTCCTCTCTTAGGATTTGGTCACACAATTCTGTCATACACATTACCATCTACAGTTGACAACCAAGTAATTAGAAACAGTTTGTACAGAAAGCTTAAAAATTATGTGTTCATATTTGTTGATTTGATTTACTGCAGACTTCACTTGCTTTAACGAACGTGGGTTTCCCCTCATAAAATGTAACATACTTTCTTATTTTCCGTTAGTATAACACGGACGCATAGTTTTCCCTCGTTCTGCGTAGTATGTTGGCGTCATCGACTACTTTTGCTTGTCTTTCGATAACTTTGTTAAGTCGATTGAGGTTGTTTAATTCGGGAAAGGGTCAGTCACATAATGAAACTGAACTTATCAAAATGCCATTTATGAGACTTATTATTAAGTTGAATTCGCATTGTTTAAATTTGTAATAAACTTGTGATAACTTCATAAAGTGTCCGAAAAATTTGTCCGAGATCTGTCCGCAATGCAAAAAAAGCGTCCAACAATAAATCATTCGAAATGTTAACATAAAAAATGTTTTGATGTTGATTTACCTATTGACTAGCCAGCAATCAAGCTACGGAAAGGTTTTTTATATTGAAACCTTTTCAGAGTGTTCTTTTTTGCAAACTCTACTGAAGCAAAACTAAGAAATAAACTTTTAGCTTGCATTAGATCATCTTTAGATTATGCATGCCCAGTTTTTCACTACGCGTTACCCAACTACTACAAGTTGAACTACAGAGAGTACAAAAGAGAGCTCTCTCGTGTATTTTCCCTGGCCGGTGTCTCCTACACCGATGCCTTAAGCTTGCTGGAGTTGCCTCCATTAGGGTCCACCACTAGCAACTCACAAAGCAGCTTTTCCAATCAGTCGTTAACAATCCTGAACCAATAAGATTAACAGTCTGCTATCAAAGCCATGCAACCAGTCCAGACATAGTTTAAGGAGGCAGAGAAATTTCGACCTTCCCGTTACTAAAACGAAGAGATTTGCAGACACATTTGTCAGCAAGAGTAGTTCTGAGGCAATCTATAGATAAACCATATTTTAAATATTTCAGTTACGATGTATTTATTAAGGTTTTAGTAATGTATTATATTATATTATATTATATTATATTATATTATATTATATTTTAGCTTAGCTTAAATATTTGTAATAAGTATAGTTTGTAAAGTTGCGTAATTCTGTATTTTTACTGCGAAAATGACTCAATAAAACTCGGTCTATCTATCTATCTATCTATCTATCTATCTATCTATCTATCTATCTATCTATCTATCTATCTATCTATCTATCTATCTGTCTATCTATGTTTTCGCCTACCCCCTTCCCCTTCACAAACCCCGCACATTTATACTTTGCCATCGCTCACACACCCCAATGTCCTATTGGTAACTAGTACCGTTTTATAAGAAGCTATTACCTCAACTTTTCTTTTGGTATCTGGTAAGGCGAACTGTTTTGCGCTGTAGCGTGGTGTTAAACCGTGTAGTATTGCTTGAAAGTACACTAGAAAAAGTATTATTTTGTAACCCCAAAAGTTTACTCTGGCTTAGTAAAGCTTTCTGTATTTAGAGCTCGGAGGCTGCTCCAAGAAAGTCTAACACGGATCCACTTCCCAAAGACCCCAAACTCCTGAAGGAACAGATCGTCAACCTGCAGAAGCAGATTCAGGAGAAGGACGAAACGCTGGTGCAAATGAACGAAAAACTCTCTGCAAAATCGGAGGAATGCGATAATTTAATGGAGGAACGGCTTCTTATGAGGAGAAGGAACTCATTTGACCTTCAGCAGGTGTGTGGTGTGTGTATGTTTATATACATGTAAGTTTGTGAGTGCACGTGTATGTTTGTATGCGTGTATGTGTATGTGTATGTATGTGTGTGTGTGAGTGTGTTTGTTTGTGTGTGTGTCTGAGTGAGTGACTGTGTATATATGTGTGTGTGTGTGTGTGCATCGTTCTGAAAGTGTGTAAATGATGGACGTCTCTACGCATATTTAACCTATTTTCAAAATCGAAGTTTTTTCAAAGAAACATTGGCTCGGCGCACTTTGCTGATCATTGTTTAAAGCCTGAGTAAGGAAGAGGGGATCGGAGGATTGAGGGAGGAAGGTCACATGGTATTCAGAAGAACAGAAAGTCTGGTCAGCCTTAATTACTATAAATTATGTAAAGATCAGTCGAATACAACGGTGATCCAGAAAATCTTCTGTCCCGCCATCCCCCCCTTAGGCGATAAATAATGATTATTCCCCGAAGAGCGTGTTTCATTGCGATCAACCATTTCATACTACTAAACCTGACAGCTTTGGTTATTAAGTCCCAAAAAATATTATTGCTTGAAAGCAAAGTCATTTTTGTGTCAAATCATTCATTGCCAAATTTCCTCCACTTTACAACAACATCAATATGAGGGCAGGCTTAAATCAATTAGCTGATGAAAAACTATTTCAGCCACATTTTTGGTTAGTTCAGATAAAAATAAACTTTTCCCCAACTTAACAGGAAGCACGAAATGAAACAACTCAACCGTTGGTGTCAATAGAACATGCTCTCATTCTTAAATTGCTTTGCATCTCACTGTCAGGTGACAACAGATTATGCGAACCTCCAAGAGCAGTTGAAAGCGAAAGAGTGTTATATCAAGGATATGGAGAATGCCCACGCTGAAGAGAAAGTTGAGCTGAGACTGGAACTAGAGATTGCACGCAGTGAACACCAACTCGAAGTAGATTTCTTAAAAACGGAACTGGAAGCGACTAAGGCAAACCAAAATAAAGTCGATAACATATCGGAAAACGAAAGTGGTGGGAAGAGTTTGTCGCAGGAAGGAGCACAGGTAGGCAGTAAATTGGCTGCTCAGCAAAACAGCTATGAAGAGGAAATGAATGTTTTGAAAGAACAGCTTCAAAACCAAATTAGGAAAACTAGCGAGGCTGTGGAAAAGCTCGAACAGCAAGAATTCGACTTTCACGAAGAACTAAATGTGTGTAAGAACGTCTTTGAGCTGGAAAAGGAATCACTCATTAACGAAGGTCGGAACAACATCGAAATGTTAAGGATTTCTTACGAAGAAAAACTTAAACTACAGGAAGAGAAATATTCACAGGAAATTAATTTACTGAAGAGTGCTCAAGCAAATTTTATCGCAGATGGAGAAAAGAACGACGAGGAAGCTGAAATTAAGCGAAGAACTAGTGTACAGTATGCTGCTCTGAAGACAGAACACGAAACATACGTTGCAGCCTTGAGGAAAGAGTATGAAGATGATCTACAGACATTGAGACAACAGATGAAAGAACGCGACAAGGAGTATACAGAAAAAGAAAGTCGAATGGCTGAAGATATGGTGAAAATGCACAATGAATTTGAAAAGCAAATTGTAGAATCAAAGAAAGCGATTGAGAAAGAACTAGAAGAGAAGAACGAGGTTCTTCTTGAGCTTCAGCTCAAGTTCTCGGAACTTGAACAGGAGTATGCAAAGAATAAAGATGAAATGCAAAGAAAACATGGAGGTGATCAAGAAGGTAGTAATTTAAGGAAAAACAGCGATTTTGAAAGTGTTGGAACAAGAAGTGAAAAGTATGAAAAAGAAATTTCTGAACTTAAGATGCAATTAGATAAGGCTCAGAGCTTACTTGAAGAAGAGCGACAAAATCTTGAAAGCGCGCTTTTGAACCAAGAACGCTTGTTCTCTCAACGTGAGGAACAACTACGCAAAACCAACCAAAAGAACGAAATAGAACTTAAAACAGAATTTGAGACCAAATTGGAGCAAATTCAACTTCAACATAGTCAGGAAATTTTACAGTTGAACAAACCAGAAGAAGATCCTTCTAAGCTTAGCGAAGAAAGAAGCAAGCCAAGTGAACATTTGGTAGAAGAAGCAGTCATTCAAGAAGCTTTGCAAAGACAGGCAGAATTCCACCTGAAAGAGATTGAACAAATGAAGGAACAGCACGAAAAAGAAATTGAAGAGTTGCAAGAAATGCTAGAAAATTTACAGAACGAGAATACTGAGCTGAAAACTGAATATGATTTAGTGGTTGGTGACCTGTCAAACGAACTTGAAAATAAGGAGGTCAAACATCCCAAAAGAAAAAATTCTGCAGATCTGAGAGCACAAATTGAAAAGCTAAGAAATTGTCACCTACAAGAAATGAGGATGCTTTCTGATGAGTTGGAAGAAAGCAAATTGAAAAAAGAAGAATTGGCGAATGAGCTCGAGATTCTTAGAACAGGAACAGTTGATCGAGAAGACATTGTCAGCAATACAAATCTAGAAGAGCTTGAAGAGAAACTGCGTCAAGCCCAAAACAAAAAACTGGAATCACAACAAAATAAGAGACAACTTGAAGAAATGAAAACAAAGGTTTGTTCCCTTGAGAAAGAAAAAGACGAACTTAAAACTAGAATTGCGCAACAGGAAGAGAGACAAAAGCAAAGTGAAATGTTAGAAAACGATCTTAGAGGCAAACTTGAAACTGCAGAAGAATCTGTAAGCCATCAGGCAACACAGGCATCATTGTTTGAACAAGAAATAAAGAAGCTTTCAGAAACCGTTGTTGAATTGAAATACATTCAAAGTGAACTCGAAGATGAAAACGAAAGGCTTAAGGATGAGATTGACGACATGAAAGGAAATGAAATCGAGGCTGCTGTTGCAGCTACGGAGGTTGACCTTCTTGCTATGGAAAATACGTCGATGGTAGAATCACGTTCGAGGAGGGAAACATTGGAATACGAGGAAAGGATCACTGGCGTTGTAGAAGAATACGAAGCAAAAATAGAAAAACTGGAAGCAGAACTCCGAAACATGAATCAGAAACTATTAATGAAAGAAAAACAGGTCGAGTCATTCAGTTCTGAAATGGATGTTCTACGAAGCAGCCTCAACGATGAGGCAATAAACATGCAAAGTTTGGAAGGAAAGCTACAGACGAACGAAGAGAGATATGCAGAAGAAATCAATGATCTGAAAGCAAAGCTGCAAGCGTCAACTTCTGCAAAGCAGACGAGTTTAGCTGATATTGAGGAACAGATGGAGCAGAGGTATGTAAACACAATTGAAAGTCTGAAGGAAGAGTTAGGGTCCAAAATTAAAGATAACGAGTCCAAGGAAACGGAATTACTGCAAGTTAAAAAGCTGCTTGAAAATACTCAACAAACGAAAGAAGAAAGTGAAGCTCTATATGTCGCAGAGAATTTGAGGTTGACGCAAGACAACGAGATGAAAGCCAAAAACCTTGAGTCGCTAGACAACCAAATAGAACAGCTACTTCAACAAATAACACAACAGGAAATGAAACAAGCAGAAAGTGAAGCAAAATATAAAGCAAATGAAATGGGCTTCAATGAAACAATTTATTCAAAAACTAACGCAATTTCAAAACTCGAGAACGAGCTGCAGCTGTTGCGAGCACAACAAATGCAAGCAGAGGCAAATTACAAAGCAAGCGAAATCAGCAGAAATGGAGAAAACGATCTTAAGGAAAGGGAACTTGCTAGTCTGAGAAAACAACTTCAGTTTTTTGAAGAGCAGAAGTCACAAACTGAAGCTATGTTTAAAGCTGAGCAGGTACAATTAAGAGACGTAAACGAAAGTAAAACTAAAGAGATTGCTGGCTTAAATAAGCAACTACAAACTCTTAAAGAAAAGGAAACACAAAGCGCTGCTGCACGTAGGGCTGAAAAGATGCGTCTGGAAGAAGAAAATAAAGTTAAAAGTGCAGAAATTTCTTGCCTGAAGGACGAATTCCAGGTTTTACAAGAACAGCAGTTGCGGAATGAAGCAAATCAAATTGCTTTGAAGTTAAAAACGGATGGACAACAAGACAGCAAGAACCAAGAAATTCTTGAACTTCAATCTCAACTCCGAACTTTGCAGAGTCAACAACAGATTTACGAAAGCAAGTTCACAGAAGAACAAGGTAAATTAAGGGAAGAAAATAGTCGTAAAAGAGAAGAATCTGCAATTTTGAGAGAGCAGGTGAGACAACTGCAAGAGCAACTGGCAGCGAATGATGCCAACAATATTTCAGAACTGTTGAAGGTGAAGCAAGATCATCTCAAAAAAATAGAAGAACTCAATAATCAGCTCAGTGACAAGAAAAAAGAAGTTAAAAATCTGAGGGAAATTTTGGAGGACGTAAAATCCCTTAAATCCGAGTACGAAAACAAGTACTCGACAGAGCAGGAAAAGAGGAATCGTGAACAGGCGGAAAAGGTTCGAAGTTTGGAGGATAAATTACAAGTTAAATCCAGTGAGGTGGAGACACTGAAAAAAAGCCTTGAAGAACTGCAATATCAAAAGAAGGAAATTGAATTTATTCAAACTACTGAACAATTAAAAGAACACGAAATTCACACTGTAAAAGTTCGAGAATTAGAAGTGGAACTGGAGAAAAAATCAATCGAAATTTCAAGTCTCGTATCGATGCTTGAATCAGAGCAAAAGAGTCACGAGAGAATATTGAAAGAAACGGAGCGGCACTTAGATCAAATTGACAAAGTCGGGGAGGAGAAAGCACATGTTCGTATACAAGTTGAGGAGCTGAAACTTGTAATTCAAAAACTTAGAGCAGATCTTGAAACAGAGAGAGAACGATGCCACCAGCTGACTCTTGAACACCAGACCACAAAGATTGATCTTGAAGAACTGGAAGAGGTACAAAAGCTAAACAGGTCGTTGAACGAGTTTGAGTTTGAGAAAGGAAAACTCTCCCATGAACTTGAAAACAACAAAAGTGAACTCAAGAAGACACAAGAAAGGTACAAAAAACTCAAAGACAAATTCGTTAACCTTAAGGAAAAACTGCAAGAGGAACAGCAAAAATACCAAGAAAAGTTTCTAAGTCCTCGTTTTGACAGTGGACTCCAGACCGAGATACTTCAAGTGGAAGAATACGAAAGGATGAAATCGCTATCTTTCGATGCCGAAAGTGAAAGATCCAGATTAGAAGATAACCTGAGAACACGTGAACAAGAAATCACAAAAATAAAAGGAGAAGTAAACGCATTGAAACGGGCCAATGCTGTTTTAATCAAACAAAACCAAGTTCTTTATCTAGAAACTGAGAGCTTGAGAAAGGGGCAAATCTCAAACACTGAGAAAGATAAGGAAACCTTTGAAAGAGAGAAAAAAGAGTTGCAATTGGAAAATGAAGCCCTGAGATATTCTCTTAGGCAAAAAGAAAGGGATTTCGAGCATTTTGACGATGAGTTGTCCAAGACCGAGTCTGAAGATATGCTGGGCAGGTCTGAGAATGAAAGCAGAAGGATGAAAGAAGAAAATGCGTTCCTGTTGGCTCAGAGTAAAAAACTTCAAGTACAAGTCGAGGAGTTGGAAAAAGAACTTCAAGCGGCTCGATATCATACAATGGGTACAGGAAACGGCAATCACTTGGGATGTGCACCAAGGCCTTCTACAAGTGACGTCATACAGAGAGAGAATGCTTCTCTGCAGATGCTGGAATTGTTACCAGTCTCCCCAGTTAGCGCAGCGCTAAACACCAGTGCGGAATTGCAGAAAGTTGTGGAAGAACAAGCACGAATGAAGGAGCAAATAAAGCGCCTTTCGGCTGAAAAAGAAAATCTTACGAGCGAGGTTAAAAACTTGAAAGAGAAAGGTATTAAAAATGACGACCAAGGATGCACTGGAATCAAGAGTCACCAGGTCAGTACGTTAATCAGGATAACTTATTTCCAATTTTCATTCCACCTTGCGATGTTGACATAGTTTGTTACAAATACAGAAAAAAGCAAAAAAGGTTTAAAGGTCGTTAAAATACAGGGCTTTTTGTTCAGAATAAATATAGGTAAATCAGCGGAAGGTTGTATAATACGGCTGGTCATTTTGACGAGTCAGTTTTATTTCTTCGAGCCTTTAGGCGAGGAAGCGGGAAATTTTTTAAAAGTTGCATTTCGTAACTTCCAATAGTATTTCATTGAATTTTATAATCACTAATAAGATATTTTGTGTTTTAAATTTGGAAAACCGATAAGGATTTAGATGTATGTTCCAACTTCATAAAAAAAGCGTCGATTTTCAAGCCAGAACACCAACGATTTTAACTCTGTCCTGTTATTTTTAACATATACACTGTAAATGCATTGGATTACATATTTAAGAAGGTTGCCAATATATTAAGTTGCTGTCTAAATTATCTTAAGCTTCAGGTAACTTTTGGCTTTTCGTTTCTTTTTGAATAGATCTATGGTTTTTTCTCATGTTTCAAAAAATAATTGCTAGCCCGGGCCTTCAGGCCTTTGAGTCGGTTACACCTCTGCTCACGTCTGGACTAGGTGTTTATCTTCTTACTAGGTTTTCCTCTTTGGTTACTGAACCTTTGATAGTTGTTGTCCTCCAAGCCTTCGGGTCTTTGAGTCGGTTACACCTCTGCTCACGTCTGGACTAGGTGTTTATCTTCTTACTAGGTTTTCCTCTTTGGTTACTG
>JANSTQ010143771.1:0-12553 GCA_026167885.1 Bergia puertoricense
TTCTCAAATTCCCTGACTTTTCCCTGACTGGAAAAAAGTAAAATAATTTTCCCTGATTTCCCTGATGGGCTGGGAACTCTGTAAGGCCATCAGTCACTCATAGATCTAATACTAGAAACAAATATGTGCTACAATTATCAACACCTTTAATAAGTTTTAATATCTATATATTTTAACAATTAAAACCTCTATTTGTAAATTTATAGTATTATTTAAATGCAAAAAATATATTCAAAACATTTGGTTATCTGACAACAGAACATTAAACTGACAGCCTCTCATTAATTTGAACAAAAAGCAGAACTGTTATGTTCTATTAAAGGCACAAAAGTTAAAACAACAAAATCAGTGTAAACATAACTCAAGGATGAATAGTTGATTTAACACATTTCTGGCATTAAAACTGCAATAAATCAGTAAATTAATAGGCAAGAATTTGAAATGTTTAAACCTTGTAAGAAATAATAGCACTGTTAAAAGATAAAAAAATCATGACATATCCTCACTGTTCAATTCCCTTCCTTTTGACTGATGTTTTGCTGTCACTTTAATTAAATTTCTCTTTCATAACTCAAAAACTTTTTTCACCTGTCAAACTAATTTGATGATAAAAAGTAGTTTTAGCCAAGCTTTTGAGATCTTGGCCCTGTTCACAAGGCATTGCTAAACAGTATAGAAGCCAGAAACATTACGTTCTATAAAATTTCTTTTAAATATGCAGGCAAATTTTTGCCCATATTTGGATATTGTTAGGACCCCCTGAAAATCTTTATTTTCACACATTATAAACTCTTTACTTGAAAAATTGGGAACATTGAGATATACTTAGTGTTGAGCATATCTTGATGCAAGATAAATATGTAAAATGTCTCTTGTGTAATATTTTTCAGTTCATTATGACATCTTAGCTTAAGCTATAGTTTGTGGCCATAAGAATTGAGGACAGTGTCATTTCTACTCAATTACTACAAACTCAAGCATAATAACAGAAATAGTAACAATATCTATAATCCATAATGACATTTAAGCCATTTGGTTAATACTTGAGTATATACATAGTAATTTGATTATCTCCTTCAGTAGTGGCTATAGTGCATCTCAGGAATAAAAATAATGTTAAATATGACATATCATTCATAGGGCACTAATTGAAATACAAACAATTAGTTGTACTGAACACGGCTCAAACTGTTCTTAATTTTCTTTGCAAATTCAGCCCAAAATTGTTCTGAAATTGTTCTTATTTTTACGCTGCCAAAAAAAATATAATGCAAAACATCAAAAGAACCAAAATAAAAACACGCATGGATGTATATTTTTAAAATATTTGTTTTCATAAGAACAGGGATCAGATTTGTATATGAAATCATTTTTAAAACAATGTATAAACATCTCCTGACTCAAAATGATATTAACATTTTCTTCTGCTATTAATGTTAAACCAGGGGGGAGGAGATGGCAGATATGGGGCATTTGAAATTTTTGCAGAATTCTTGTTCAAAATCCCACCCTGGGACAAGATCATATTGACACAATAAAGTATTAACTTTGACAAGCTACTTACTACAAATATTGGTCAATTTTTATCAAATAACCAACCCTCAAGCAGGTATTAGTGAGTAAATAACTGAATGTTCCACAACGGCAATTCCCCCTCTTGCTTAATTTAATAATTAACTTTACTTACAAAATAAAAAACAATCTTAAAAACTTAAATTGTCGTTTATGAAAGAACAATTTAAGACTGAGTTTGGCTAAAAATTAAAAACAATGATCCACGGAAAAAATGGTCTGGTTTTTATAAGAAAAGGAAAAGCGTATGGTGGGTTTCCGTAATTACCAAGTCATCGGCTGACAACAAATGCATGCCTGGCACGCCGGTCGGCCTAAGTCTTAGTACTACAAGGAAACACTTTGTCTCCTTTTATTCCTTCTTATTCTTCTTATACGAGGGCTGATAAAAACTATTCTCGGAGATCGAGCAAAACGCACTTTTCTTGCCTTAACCGATCGAGTTCTCCCAAGACCAAGTGACTTCCGCAAGCTCTTTCGTTTCAATTTTGTTTTCTTGAGAATAGACTGCAGAAAAGATGACGTTGACGAAACACATGTCTGCACTGTCGTAATATTTTCCTCATCCGGTGGTATATTCTCGTTTGCTTCACATTTACATGCAGGCTGTGGGATTTTTGATTTCCGTTGCCGCTTCTTTGGTGGTGTGTTGTTGATAGAACTACAACTGACATTTCCTTGCAGCTCAGTCTCCCCAACTGCGATCGTCGACAGTTTTCGAAGTTTGGCTTCTCTCGACTGAACAGTTCCCAACTTCGCAAATTGTAATCTACAGCTCGTGTCTGATGCCTTGGAAGGCAGCATACCAAATTTACCTGGTGCAAGAATGAAGGAACCATTTAATCCATTACCAGTGGAATGAACGAGAAAACCTTTGGCCACGGCACTTCGCAGCGCACGATTCACTTCGTTTGAGACATTTTTCTGTTGTGTTTCCTGGACAAATTTTACGATACTCTGCCTGGAAGCGCCTTTTTCTTTGTTCATTTCTGAAACGGCGGCACACACGAGATCAAGGAAGTGATTTTCTTCTGAGACAAGTTTCTTCTTTCTGATTCCTGCTCTTGTTCCATCCGCCATTTTGAATTGTCTAACAAGGCGCGAGAACGTACCACGTGGATTTTGAAGGCGTGTTCGTCTCCATAGCTACCAAATATCCAGTATCGCACATATAATTGACTGTGACCTAATTAATTATCAATGACTTGCATTCGCTTTTTGCTATTACACTTCTGGTTAATTTAAATTGGAGAATAGTTGAATGGACATCGGAAATGAAAGTATATTTTGGAGCATGTGAATCAAATCGTGATTCAAATCGAAATTTCACGAGCGCGCAGCACTTTGGAAAAAAGCTTACTGAACATGATTAAAGATATCTCGTAAAACAACAACAACAATTTGTTTTTTCCCTATTAATTCAATGGATAAAAAACATTTACTGGTCACAAATAGAGCAAAATCCAAAATGAAGAATATTGTAAATTCTCTGCGTTTGCGAAGCATTAGAAGAGAATTGGTATTCTGTTCGATATTGTTGACATGTCTCTCGAGAGTTGTTAGTATGTTGAGAATGAGTTTACTTGTGAAGTTATGCGTGTATAAAAGCGGTATGTATTCAGTTTGTCGACCTCTCGGTCGCTACTCACTCGTGCCCATTGAGTATGAAAATTACATGTGTTTTTGTTAAGCAACTCATAGTTGATACTTTTTGTCATTTGCTGCCGCTGTTTTTTAGCAGGTTTAAGATTTCTGAAATGACAATCTATTTATGTATTTTTGGTATGTTTTGCAAGATCGCGTTTAACGCTTGTATCCTAGCTTGCATGCGTGAAGTGCAGTTCCAGATATACAGTATTCAATATTTTTATAGTCTTGTTAATTATCATCCTTAACCTCCAGAGAATTATTTAATTGTAAATTTCTAGCGTTGTTTTCGCTATTTAAGTTGTGAGTCTTTTACCTCCAGGGGATCCGGTGCATTGCACGAGGGCGTTAGCCCGGGGCTGGAGAATACGTTTCCCACGTTTTTCCCTACAGGGTTTTTTCCAGGGGTTTTTTGTATCCGGCACTGCACCACCTAGGTTCTTTGTACTTGAACGTGGTGAGAGAAATAAAGAGTAACGGCCGACCACGCCACAAGGACACCGTTACAAGTTGTCAGGTGTTGTTTTGTCTGAGGACGTAGTGTTGTTGAGAACAGATTACTCAATTTTCATTGCCAAAAAATCCTCCCGAACACAGATGCGGTCAGCGGTTACTCAGTTATACTACTATTTGTTTTTCGGCAATAATCAAAGTACCATGTTTTTGTGGTATATTTTTCATTGCTTAAAACAGGATCGTGTGCGAGCTTACAAGTTTTTACTACAAAGTCAAGCTACTCTGGGTGATTGTTTGTTTGCTGTGGCGCCGCTACTGCGCTGGAACGGGCTGCCGTGGGAGTTACGCCAAGCAGTCTGTCACAATTTTTGAAGGGCTGTTAAAACACAGTTTTTTTAAGAAAGCCAACAGCCTCAGAATAATTTTATCGTGTGGAATCAAGTTTTCTCCCGTTTTAATTTTGCTATCTTTATTTGTATGAAACATCATGCACTATTATTATTTTTTAATTATTACCATTATTATTATTAATAATAATGATATTAATATTATTAATAGTGATCATGGAAACCTGTGGAACGAAAATTAGGGAAAGTGAGCCTCTTGGCTGCGCAAAAACGGAGTTCCAACTACTGATCAGCATGCGCTTTACAGCTCTAAAAGTTACTGAATTGAATAATTTGGATTCATTGTATATTTTGTATCAATAATTCAAAGTTATAAGTTCATTTAAACAGTACAAACAACAGTAACCAAAAGTGGACAACTTCATTTATATACACCAAAATTATTTAAATCACCGCATACCAATCTATACGGTTGGTTTTTTGTGTTATAACCAACGCTACTGATTATATGAAACAAACTTATAGTTCAAATATTTTGATCCACTTGCAACTTTGTCTTTCGTTTGCGCTTCACTGCCTTCGACTTAGACGATTTAAGTCCAACCTTGCGAATGAATTTATGCAGTTTCCCAATGGGTCGAGTCGATCTTGTCTCTTTCTCTCTCCGGATCGGATCAAGTAGCGGATAATGCCATCTCGACGTCGGTGAAACGTTGGTTTCTTTATCTGTTTCCTTTGAGTGATTCTCCAAAGTTGTCTCGGCCGTCTTGGCACCGTCATTGTCTTCGTTCAACTGTATGGTGCTGAACACAGAACAAATCTTTATAATTGTTGCCTCTTTCACATGAAAAATTTTCTCGCTTGCATAACAGAAGCTGCTGTAATCGAGCGATCTGGAGTCATTCTTTGGAAAATTCGCGGCGCTTTTCCCGCGCATTGAAGCCGTTGTTGTCTCCTCATCTCCAAAGAACAAAACTCTTTGTACATTTTCTGTTACTTGAAGTAGGCTAGAATCCCAACGCTCGACTTTGCCGATACTTTCATTGGTGATGGTATCAAAGTCCCGAAAAGAGAAGCCGTTTTTAACATCTTCAGGCAGTAAGATGGAAGTGAAATTCCATGAACCCTCCATCTTCACAAGTCAGGAATCAATAAATCTAATTATTATTCAAAACGGCAGTTGCAAATACTTTGAAGTGTTGTTGACACCTGAAAGAAATATAAATTGCACGAAGTAAGGAAGATTTAAACAATACGATTTGTTGGACCAATTTGAGCCGTTAATTAGTTTTTAGAAAAAATAACCACCTATCGTATTTGCACAGCCAATCAGATTTAAACATCTACTTAAAAAAAATTGGCCTGATTCACAAATATCTGTTGCACTTTTTAAACCAGGCCGATTTTCAGCGGGTTTCATAATGTTTATCTTAATGATAATGAGCCACAAAACGGCTTCCGAAGAAAGGGCATTCCACTCAGGGATAGTGCGCGAAGGAACGATTGTTTAAAGCATTCTGTGCATGGACTGAAAGGTTCAGGGTCGGGGAATGATTCTTTCTCGTTTTAGTCTGAGATTGTTTAGCACACCCAGACGCTTTGATGGCGCTTAGGCCATTGAACATTTTAAAAATTAAAGTCAACTTGTTTCTTTTTCTTGCTTTTCTTGCTTGTTGGCGCTGTTGTAGTGGCTGCAGTTGATCAAACACCACAGGGTAATATGCAGCAGATAAATCCTTATTCAGCACTAGTTAAGAGTTAACAATTTAGGCCCTTTTACCCACTGGATGGGATTTGACCGATAGATGAGGTGCTCAAGCCTGGTTCACACTTCTGTTACCTTGTGCATGAGCACAAGAATAAGAAATTTCAGTAACAACGAAGTATACTTTGTATTGACTTCTAAGCTTTGGATCGTACTACTAAAACCCAAATGTGTTTCAAAAATTATTGTGACAATTGGGATCACAGCAGTTCACTGCTTTGGTACATCGAAGGGTCCTTCAAAAACACAAGGCACACTCATTATTTAAATCAAAATCGATCGTGTCCACCAAAGCGGTCCCAGACACCTTTGCGCGAAACCCTGGTGCCGAGTCTCTCCGAAGTTTCTGGAGAGGGAACAAACCTTCATCTTCTCTTTATTTTTTCACCTACAAAAAATACTGGGCTCCGATTGGCTGATTTACCGTGTATTTTTCTTTAATCCAAGTAATTAAATCCTTATATGGCACATGTGCTATCAAAACATTAATTGGCGCTGTCATCCGGGAACTTCGCTCGTTGAATTACAAAAACAAACAAGGGAAATTTCCGTAAACTTGTCATGTTTTTTCCTTGAAAACTTTTGTAAAAGTCAAATAATTAAAATTTTGTTTGTAACCGTTTTGCTGGCTCAAATCAATCACGCGAATAAAGTAAAGATTTAAGGCTGGTTCACACTACCGACGCAAGCGCAAGCATCTCATCCATGAAAATATTCTTTTATGCACATCACATTAGTCAGAGTTCAATATCAACATAATAAAAAAATATTTTCATGAATGAGATGCTTGCTATTGCGTTTGTGTCGTTGCGTCGCTAATGTGAACCAGCCTTTAAAAAACATAAGCGCGAACTCATCGCAGTCATGCAATAAGTCAAATGCAGAAAATTGGTGGTAGTTTTTGTAGGTGTGGTATTACTGACAATTACCACTGGTGCTGCGCACTCCTGATATTACTGTCACTTTCATCAAATACTCGTGGTATTTTTCATCAATTGTTCTCGAACGGGTGGTGTTTCTAAATGAATTTCTTTTGCTTGAGTTTATTTTTATGGTTATAAGCTGATATTTTTCTCATTAGTGTGAACCAGGCTTTACGCACATTCAGTAGCGCAGATTTAGTGTAATGAAACATCTGCGGCGACTGTGGCGATTACGTTTATTGGAACCTGAAGATTGTACCACAGAGACGACAGAAAATAAATTGACATATTTATTGGATAACTTATTAAATTTAAAACTGTGTCACAAATTCTAAAAACAATTTAAAACGACAAACATCAAATTTAAAGTGTTTTTTATGTTCAATATATATCGCTTTTCTTCCTGCTGTCACCAAGAGAAAAGGCAACATTACGCCGGCACTGGGACGCACTTAACATACATTCAAACAGTTTTCATGTGTTCTAGAGAAACGGTAAGAGTATGTATAATTAAAGAGGCAGTTTGGCGATTGCTCCATACAAGTACAGCTTTCCAAAACTCTTCTTGAATCATTGTAGCAGAATCTATTTTTGTAGCAATGTCTTTTGTCGAGCAGTGGAAAGTTTGCACAATAACATCATGAAAAGTACCCTTTAAGAACGCCCCAGAACGGAAGTTTTGCTGAATAATGATAAAAATTTATAACGAGAAACTCGAACTATCTGTAAACTGATTCAAAAGGGGCCACATAAGATGTGCGTAAAATGTTTAACAACAGCTTTTGTTTTTACTGAGATTGAACAGCACTCATGACATGTCGGAGTTAGTAGACACTCGGCAGATGACTGTTCACTATTATGCTAGGAAGCAGTCACTAGTTATCAAATCTCCGTTTGGTCTAAAAAACCAGCAGGCCAATGATAAGTGGTTATGATTTGCTTTGATAATTCCTTCAGATGTTCAGCTTGTCCAGTGACGCCCTGTGTATAAAACGCAAACGATATTTCAGTGCTCCAGAGCGTAGAGAATACAGATGTACGATAGCAATGTTTCAGCAGGACTAAATCACCGGTACTTTGGGCGAAAACTATATTTACCTTGCTTCCAAGATCTGCTGTTCGATTCGTGTCTAATGAAAAACCAGGAAAGAACTGTAAGTTTGGATTGCAAAAAATATACACTTTAGAAGTTACAGTAAGTGAGATAGACAGGTAGACAAACAAACAATAGACAGACAAACAAACACAGACACAGACAGACAGACAGACAGACAGAGGGAGATACGAATATATGGATGGAACGAGACAGGCAGTCATGAACAGGTAGACCGGGTAGATATCCTAAACCAACAACGCAGATGGCCATATTCAGTGATAAGCTATAAATATAACTACTGTATAACTGTATCTGTAACTGACTATGGCTATGGCTATGGCTATGGCTATGGCTATGGCTATGGCTATGGCTATGACTATGACTATGACTGTGACAACGACAATGACAATGACAATGGCAATGGCAATAGCAATGACTATATGCCTATATGACCACATGATTATACGACTATATGACTATATGACTATGACTATATGACTATATGACTATATGACTGACTATATGACTATGACTATATGACTGACTATATGACTATGACTATATGACTATGACTATGACTATTACTATGACTATGACTGTGACTGTGACTGTGACAACGACAATGACAATGGCAATGGCAATATGACTATATGCCTATATGACCATGATTATACGACTATATAACTATATGACTATGACTGTGACAGCGACAATGACAATGGCAATGGCAATGGCTATATGACTACATGATTATATGACTTTATGACTATATATATGACTATGACTACATGACTATGACTATGATTATGACTATGACTATGGATATAACTCACTTTTTCTGATACTGTTGCTACATGTTACAGTTAAAATAAAATGAGCAGTTATATTGTAGAACAATAATCATAGATCAACGAAGACCTCAAGAGCAAACACATCGAATTTCAAAACTTAAGAGCCAATCTCATAAGCAAGGCAAGCGGTCATCATATGGTAGCGTTACTATATAAGAGGGTTGCCACGGATCTTCGATTTCAAAATTCCCTGACATTTCCCTGACTAATTTCAAAATTCCAGACTGAAAAAACACAGCATTAACCCAATCGGCCTCCGCCTCCCCCAAGCCGACTGCATCTCCCTTTTTAATTGCAGAATTGAAATATTGTATTACATGTCATGTGATACAATATAATGCACACATACTGCTAGTAATACACTAAAAGAAAAAAAGATAAATTTCTCGTTTCACATGAAGAAAATTCCATGGCTGATTTTTGACCATGGCCTGGAACTTCCCTGACAAAAAACAAAATTCCCTGATTTTTTACCATGGTCTTGAATTTCCCTGACAAAAAGCAAAATTCCATGATTTTTCCCTGATTTTTGCCGTTTTTCAAAATTCCTTGACTTTTTCTAGATTCCATGGCAACCCTGATATGAACTGTAAGTCAGTAACTGGCAAAATTATAAAATATAGTTATTCTGATATATTTGTTTTTATGAGTAAACCTGTAGGAGGAGGGCAGCGGGAGTGCTAGCAATAGGACTTTTACTGTAAGTTCATTCGGATCAATCCCAGTTTCTGGGTAACGACTCACCCACCCTTCGGCTCAACACCTAAAGCTAAATGACTCTAACCCTACTGACTAAGGGAGGGGTAGGTGAGTACTTTCCAGAAAACGGGATTAGTATGTCCCTTTTAGCCCTGCCTAATAGAAAATAAAATGGTGCGGAAGACATGGTATACAGTGGTGAAAAGGTGTCTATTTACTATTTAGTTTGATAATTTACATTAAAAACATAATGAATAATCTAAAACATCAAAAACAAAAGTTAACAGTCTCGAGAAAAAGTTGACAATTGTACACTGATGAGTGATTAGTTTTACGATTAATTACTACAGGTCCAATGACGTTAGCTATGTGTTACCTTGATTGTGTCACTCTTCGAGCGATACAGCTTGCCCTGAAGGTCATCGATCTGAACTTTGAGCCCCGCCGCATTGTGCCAGACCCGGATGTGTTTGTCTGCGCCACCAGCTGTTGCCAGGTAGCGAGAGCTTGGGTGCCAGGCAATGGATGTGATTTCATCTAAAGACAAAGTGATACTCAATGTCAGAACTAAGCTCTCTTCCCACTCAATAGATTCACGCAGTTGATGTGAAAGGAGCCAAATAAAAAGTTGACTTGAGACCAGGTCTCACATACAACCATTTTTTATTTCCCCAAGATTAACTCTTTGTTTATTCGTCTAAAAAAGACGTTTCCAGTACACGTATGTGCAATTTACGCATTAGGCTAAATCTGGGTTTTAACTTCAGGTAACCGGCGTAGACTACAAGCCGTTTCTTAATTTCCTCAGAATCTACAAAAAAAATAAACGTTTCCGAGTAAAAGGAATAGAATTTTCGCAGGCTACGGGAAATGACTTGGGGGCACCAAACTAGTCAATTAACACATACCCAAAGAAGTTGCAAACGAATAATAGTGATAATAATAATAATAATAATAGAAAAGACTTATTATCAATATATAGTTTATCGACAAAGTTGCACTTCCCCTATACTGTTAAACTTCAACTAATTTCTCAAGTGATCTACTTTAAGGGTTTAATACTTAAGATACTAGGCACTCAATGCCTCCAGATCGCGATGAAGACCAATGGATTTATCAGTCTTTTTGTCTTCTTTTAAAGAAAAAAGTAACACAGTTTACCTTCAGCAAAGTAATACCAATCCAAAGCTACACGTACCGCCATGCACGTCCTCTAAAAATTCTTCCAGTGAGCCGTTCTCTGTGTTGAAGAGCCCTACTGAGCGGCCCATAGCAATAGCTGTGACGTAAGCATCCGGGGACATGGCGATGAGCATATTGTTATATACCCCGCATGAGGCATCGTAAATACCGGTCATCAAAAGATGGGGATCTTGCTTCTTTGTGTATTCCACTATGAAAACAGATAAATGAGTTGCATTATAATAAGCTCTAAATTTGGAAATAAAAAGGAAATACCACTACACCTCCAGATCAGGGCTCGGGTATCTTTTGAATGCATCTTTGGTTTCACGTAACTGAAAACTTTCGCAAGGGAGAGACCGTCATCTAACAGCCCTTAACCTCAGTAATTCAGCATTTACGCCAACGTGCACACACAAAAAACGCATGCACGCACACTTTGAAGTGAGCTAGTCAGAAGTTGTAAGGAGGCAGTGGGTTGGTGCTTGGACCCGAATATCGAGTTCGAGCCCAGTCTCCACTCGGATCTAAGCTCAAAAGCCCACGGTTGTAGCCAACTGGAGTGCCTCCAGCCAGTTGGGGATTTTAACTAATACTTTCAATTTGTTATTTTTACAGCATTTCATGGAACACCTGTCACTAGCTTGTAAAAGCAAAGTGTGCTTCCACGTTAAATACGGATATTTATTTATTGATAATTGAAGATTCTGATAAACATATTACAAGAAATTTTAGTGACAAAATTATAGAACGACGTTTGACATCACTGTCAAGTCCAAGTACAGGTGATTTTAAATTCCGTCTGAGCACAAGAGATCGGTTATTGGCAAACACCTTAAAGACGAACACAATGCTCTGACCGACACCTTGGAAGAACAGTTCACAATTCTCCACAAATGCAAGACCAAGTTTGACTGCTTGATTTATGAAATGTTTTTCGTAGGGAAACTGAAGCCCGAGTGGACTCGACACCCAATCTGACTCGATACGCGCGAAACTATTTGCATGGTAATATCGCCTGCCACATTCGCAATGCATTTGGGTTGATTTAATACTCATGCATGTATTTACGTCTGAATTGAAAATCACCGGTACTTGGACTTGACAATGATGTCATGAAGACGTCAAAACGTCGTTCTATAATTTTATCGCTAATATTTTTTTGTAAAATACATGTAATTAACTATTTAATTAATATTTTTGTTCATTATTTATTTTTAAGTTCAGTGAACTTACCATCAATGTCCCAGATTTTCCATGTACCATCCTTTGAAACTGTGGCCATCCTGGATGGAAAACAGATCACACATTTTAGGCATGAGCCAAAACAGAAAGATATATAGAACACCAGGGAGAGGCTCTATATTTCTCACGAAACAAGCTGGGGTGAACAAACATTTGTTCTTTACTTTAATTTCATTTAGCTTAGTTACATGCTTGTTGCACATCTGTTAATATATTCATACACGTACTAAGCATTTTTATTTGATAGCTGGAAATACTATGCACTCTTTTGATAGAAAGAAGAAGCGAAGAGGTGGGATAGATCCTAATTACTTAAGAAGGGGTGTGGAGAAGGAAAGGCTGGGTTTCATACAGACAAAAAGAAGTGTCCTTCATCTCCTCAAAAACCCTAAAACTTGCTTGTGCTAACCTACTCAGTTTTGGTTCTTTTAAGGGGCAGAGGCTTCCCCTTTTATGGAAGTTTCCACACAATTTGATGTTATATTTGGCCGGTTTGTTGGTTTCAGTTTGAAGAATAAAAGATTTTAATCTAAGGGACCTAGTACCGTAGTTGGTTAAAATTCATAAATGTTTTGATAAGTTTTGGAGATAACTGAGAGGGAAAAAGAAATCTTAAAAGTTGCTTATTTTAAAGAAAATTTTTGGAGTTGACATTTTAATGGACAATCGCTATCCGAGAAGTGGCACTTGCTCAATTAGGAGTAGTGTTAGTTGCATTCTAAGAACTATTTTCCCTTTTAAAATCTCCTCTCCAATCCCCCTTCTCACAA
>JANSTQ010143782.1:0-18790 GCA_026167885.1 Bergia puertoricense
TTTAATAGAATCTTGTATCACGTAAGTTTACCAAAACAATCATGATGATGATGGATCCATACACAATTTATCATTTATGGTACCGCAGAACAAAATCCAAATAAGAACTGTTTTTTCTCACAAAACTAAAAGTACTGTTCAATTGAATTCCATGTTTAAGAAAGATAAAAGATAAAACACTTCTTCTGTGAAGTTTTTCTATGACAATTTCTTTCAAAATACATTCGGCATTTCTTCTCTCAAAAGAACAATAAAATGAGCGGCTCGGCTATAGTAGGTGTCGGTATATAGGTATAATTATAACTTTTTTTCTCACGGCATTCCTTCCCAGTTGCACACTGTTGCCAAGACTCAAGCACATACTTGGACGCACGTACATACAGAAGAACACAAAGTTAAATGACCAGACTGTATTGTTCATTTGTTCACTACTCGAAAGCTGATATTAAACCTAGCGGAAACAATCAATTTTGAGATGAAAGTCGAAAATTTGCGTCTCATTGAAAACAAAATAAACACGTTTGTTTTAATTCGTTGATCACCCTCTCGAATCGAAGCAGTTTAAGGGCAATGACAATGAATTTCCTATTGTCCTATTGAAAATGCTGGAGCAATACTGTCAGTTATCCGCTGCGTCATTTATTTGCCTGAAAATATGAAACAATTTTAGATTGATGTTTTAAGTTTTAGTCCCCTGACAGTTTAACGTCTTATTGCACAGATTTTTACTGAAAACTAACGGAACCGATGTCCTAGATTTGTTGTGAAAACTAAGTTACAAGTTGCAACGGCCCAGAATAAACTGCTCCTATTACAAATGTACTCCTTAGAAACCGTTTAAACTACGCCTTTTTGTATCTTTAGTGTTTTCAGTTACATGCATATAGGAGATTAGGAGATTAAGTACTTGAGTGCTACTGTATCGGATGTAATACCTTTTAACGTGGCAAACCAGTTTTCTTAATCCCAATAGCCAGCTGTCCCCACAGTCTCGAGTAGATCTTATATCAATTCACCTCGTCTCCTTAGTTTGGGAAAAGAGTAGCGCACTCTCCTACCCTTGCAGTAGTAGCTAATGCAAAAGATCGCCTTCGACTACGGTCGGCCATGCACTTAACTCGTCTCCTAAATTCCTCAGTTATCGGCGCGATGCTACACAAATGCAAACAGAGCCCAGACTACTTCGTCGGCTAATTGGAAGCCTGATGACACAAAAACTTTCGACTCTAGGAAATTGACAAATTATTCAGCAAGATCATCAGTTTTACTCAGTTATCAGTACACAAAACTTTGTCTAACCAATTCTTTGATTCAAGTTAGACCATACTGATAACTCAACGATGATGAAAACTTTGTATGTGGATCCATAGCATCGTTCACAGGCAAATAAACACATGGAAAGTTTCATGTAGATTGTAGAAACATAATGAGGGTAAAGTGAAAAGTACCGGTTTTCTTACTGTTCCCATGTCCGCCTTCAAATGACGACTGTAGAACACATCAACAGAATATCTTGAAAATCGATTGCATAAATCACAAAGTTCCCCGGCTAAAGAAACGCACAGGTTTTGTTAGTTACATGAGGCTGCAGGTCTGTTTTTTTTCCCGTTTGAAATCATGTTTTACTTACCCATATAATCTTTTTTTTTTTTTGGACACATAGGGGTCAAAAGACCATTCTTAAGAGAGTTCGAATAATGTTTTGCCAAAATTTGAAAAAAAAAATTATTTTAAAACATATTTTAATTTTTAAGACGTGACAGGGACTGCACGCAGTGCTCATACTCGGAGCGCTATCAAGAGATCTATGTTTGGACTAGAGCCAGATGTGTACTTCACTCCGGTTTATTACTTTTTGTTCTGGTTTACCCAACTGGTACTTAGTGCTAAATCACGTTTTAAAATTAAAGCGTCGGTAGTGTTTTGTCTGCCCTTCAACGGCAGCAGAAGTAAACAAGGAATGACTTGACAGTCCAGACGCTGTGATAGTTTTAAAGCGTCGGTAGTGTTTTGTCTGCCCTTCAACGGCAACAGAAGTAAACAAGGAATGACTCGACAGTCCAGACGCTGTGATAGTTTTAAAGCGTCGGTAGTGTTTTGGCTGCCCTTCAACGGCAACAGAAGTAAACAAGGAATGACTCGACAGTCCAGACGCTGTGATAGTGCCACTAAGATAAAGGGACAACTCCACGGTAGCTCCATGCACAGCCATTGCTTTTCAAAAGCAATTCTTTTCCTTTTAACAGAATACGGAAAGTAAATTGAGGAAAAAGAATTAATTTAATAAATAAATTCTTTTAACAAACAAAATTGTCAAGGAACAGTGCATTTTGGCTTTATGATATTAAGCTAGTCTTTATCCCACGAGCCAATACTAAATGCGCTTCGCACCTCATAACTGTAATCCGTTTCAATCGTCCTCAAAATTAAGTCATCCTTACCGTATTTTCAATGTTTAAGGCAGAGCTGTGCTTGAACTCTTTGTAGAAGAAGTTGGGTTTTTTTTAAACATCTTTTGCCGAGTAATGGAAAGATTACACAATCATATTGTGAAACAGTTCCTTTAAAATCGATATGCATCTCACGAATCTTAACATAGCGGAAACCAAGTTGGTGGATAACATAGAACGATAAGGCAACAGTCAATATCGACTAAGCCTTAACTTAATAAATCTAAAGAGCACACAATATGAGTGCCTTAAACAATCAGAACAACCTCGGACTGGTGGCAATACACGATGATATATACCAGTTAAGACACACAAAACAAAGACTAAGAGATTGACGATTGTAGTTAATCTTCTGATCGCAACATTGCAGTCCTCATTGATATATTCCTTCTGTTGAAGAGGCCGTCTGACTCTGCCCTTTTTCAGTTATACAGTTTCAAAGACACATCACTGCAACATGTAGGGAAAGAGATTGATGAACAGTGGCGAAAGAAAGACCAAACAAAGATAATTCATCTTTCTTTTCTAAAGTTTTCAGCCTTTATCCCTTATTTGTTCACTGATGCCGGACAGATCAACCTCGATCTGCCAGCAAATTTGAGATCAATTTAATTTCAATTATAAACAAAATCGCCTTGACGCTCAACAAACAAACGGTTTTTAGTTTAATCGTGTAAAAGACAGTTAAGTATCGTTAACCCAGGATTCCGAAGTGGCGTAGAAGCAAGTCGAAGATAGCAAAGTTACTTTCGTTTAATGAATTTTTAATTGAGCTTCTATAAACCTTTCTATAGTCTCGATCCATACTGAGTGTGAAAGAACGGAAACTTGTAGAATAACTTTTGTGGTTTTGCCAAGAACATTAGTTGTATCTTCAGAGAAGAAGGAGTTACACTCAGTTTCAAAATTTCAGCGTTGTCCGCTAAGTTGACGATGCTGCATGTAGCACTAAATGATAACAAAAGGTTTGATCTCCAAGTTAGTTTTATCATATCGAGACATCCTAATGATGTATTTATCTGATACCGATCAATTCTAGTAATGTACTCTTCTCCTAATTTGTGTAACATTTTGGTGACCACCACACTTAACGAAGGATTAAATTAAGTTCATTACATGTTAAAAGGAGCTCCTTTCTACATTTTGCTGATATTATATTCAAAGTTTCTGCTACATTAGGAGCCATTCTAATTTCGTCTTACTCAACATATTATTGTCCGACGCTGTTTGAAACAATCATGTCATATATCGAGCAAGTCTCTCAGTGACATGCTTATCTTCAGCTATTTTGCTCATTGCAGGAAATTTGTTTCAGAACATCCAAACGATTTTGTAGCAAAAAACATGTTTTATACTCAAACTCATTTTAATCCTCTCTTTAGGCGTTTTGTTTTTCAAACGTTTCGGCCTAACACTGAAAAATTACTTAACCACGATGTTAAACCAAACAGCATAATTTTTAATAATAACTGAATTGGTAAATGGAAAAAAGGAAGGATCTTTGCGAGATATCTTCGAAACGCTTGTTAAATTTCTGTTAGTACACCTGTAATATTATTGCAAAGGCCTCGAATACGACGGCGAGAAAAGACTTTTAATTAAGTAATTATCGCATCTTTCCAAAAACAGAAGCTGTGGTCAACTTTATTAGAATATGTTTGCACAGGCGATGCGAGTTGACAGTTGATGGCAAACAAAGGCACGTGGTTAGACGATTGGGTTATATTGAGTAAAACCCACTTCAGAATGAGATATTAAGATGGTAGTTGGTGACTGTGCTAGTACAAAACATAGCAGAGCATAAAGGCTTTTAAAACAAACAGTCCGTTTTATGAACAAAAGTTTTGTAGTTTCAGCCAAGGGTCATAGGCAAACATGTGTGCATTAAAAATGATCTATAACTCGTGCTAAATATATATTTTTTCTACAATCTGGCGATGTGTCGATCGTCTACAAATAGTCATGAGATTGGGAAATTAGTATTGATGATCGTTTAACTTCGTGGCAATTGTTTAGATACAACAATACATCAAAGTCTAAATATGGGCAGAATTAAGACTTGCACCCATACAGCTTTGGTAACAGTTCTCTCAAACTGCATTGTTGTCGTTTTCAGAACGGCTGAATAAAAATACAAAACATATTGTTAATCTCCGTGAAAGAACCATGTTCTGATAAAAAAAATGAATGAGAAGTGCATTGTTAAAATAAATATGAATGTGACAAATATATCCCCTTATAATTACGTTGTAGTTCTTGATTTAAGCCATTCAAATCAGCTGAGTTGAATTGGAACAACTGTATAAATTAAGTTAATAAATAAATAAAATAAATTAAATACGCAGGTAGCTTCTATATGCAGAGCCAGAGTATTAGCTAACTAATGTCGGATTATCTTTAGACAAACCAACATTTCATATTTTTGCACTTTTATCATATCGCTACTTGTTCGTTTTAAATCTCACATGTTTTGTGAAAATGGTCGCATTACTTTCCACAATAGAAAACTTCATTTTGATAGCTAAATGCCTGGCAAAACAACACAAAAAATCTCCAGAAAAAATTGTAAAAACTAAGTCGATCATGTTTCTGAAGACTGGTGTGTCTTTACTCATAACTTACTTCAAGCTGTTAAAATGCGAGAGTCACAAGTGTATTACTTTTGAAGCACCGCTGTAACCTGTTGACCTTGTTTGGAAAAAATATCTGAAAAGCTGGGTTTTTTTTTCGTTTTAGGTAAGGGGCAACGCTTGCATTTCTTGCCTTGTATTATTTTTTGGTCTTGGTGCGGCACTGTTAAATTGTTGTATTTTGTGTTTATAATACTGTTTGAGATGATAAACGTTTTTAACTATCCTTATTCAGTTTAGCAATAAAACTCGCTATAGTCCATTCTTGTATCTGTATTATTTTAAGCCTTCTCCACGTACATGTAAATATCAAATCGGTACATTTTCACACACACTACGTGCTGGCATAAAAAACTTATCTCTTGAAGGCCTGCGAAGTTCACTTAAGACTGTGTTAACTCCAAAATTTATATGTAACCAGAACCTGCATTATGGATTTTTAATGTGTGTATATCAGTATATAAAAGGTGCTCAGACTAAATGGTCAGATTAACAGCACATTTAAGATATTATAAAAAAACTAAATCTTTTCCCGAGCTAAGTGGCTCATAAGGCCGGCGCTTATCTCCGGTTTCCGTAGTGTTAAGCGAATGAGAGTCTGCGATTTCCCCCGGACAGGACACTAATCCATCGCAGGTTAGCCCCCAGCAGAAGCTGGTACTCATTTATACAGCTGAGTCGACTGGAGCAAGTCGAGTAAAGTGCCTTGTTCGAGGGTCAGGCCGGGGTTCGAACGTCTTGAGTCAGACACGCTAACCACTCGACCACTGTGCCGCCGACTTAAGATATTATAGTTGGTGTCAATTGTTTAAAGGAGTGCTCATTTGCAAACGCTTCAGTATCCTGAACCGTTCTAGTGTGGTCATGTTACACCGTATCAACTATTGCTTTCAGTGTTAGGGTCATTAATCTATCGATATTTTAATAGCCAATTGTGTACATCGTTTCGATCTGTATACAGGCTGGTTCAAACGCTTCAATATCAATTCTCTACTTTTGTTAGTATCCTTTAAGTTAAAATTTAGAGTTTCTGTTTTCGACTTTCTATTTTCTGCTATTTTACGTTAAAGATTATTTTCGCCCAGCGTCAGTTAGTAAAAACGAAAAATATTCAAGAAGATATGTCCAACGCTTTCAATGTTTAATTGCTAAGTCGAGCGGTCTTTCTGGCGAAGCTTGTAAAAGTTAACTACCGTGAAATGATCCGAGTTCCAAAGTATACTGTACAAAACTTTACGACAGGGACCGAACAAGACCTTTATTGTAGCAATTGTTATTTAATACTGATTTTGACAAATACACCTTTCATTCCTCGTCCTCTTGTGATATAGTAGGTCCACGTGCAGTCGGTCGATTAGATACCTGTTCTTGGTAATTCAGTGTTAATTTGTATAAATAACTGGTGGTTGGATTCATTCATGACACGACAGGTGCATGCAACTTGACGCAATCGAGGGATAAAAGATCAAACTGCTGATATTTGAGCCTATCTTAACAATAATTATGATAATATTTTTCTAATACTGTATCAAAGATTGTTTTGTGCAAATGAGAACAGCGTCAAAATGATTTTATGGACTAATATTATCTTTGTCTTTTTATAACTCGTCATCACTATTTTTGAATTTATTCTTTTTTATAAACTTCTTCAGCAGTGACGCAACGAAGAGAACCTCAAAGAAGCGGACACTGTGGTGCCTGAAGTACTATTTACCGAAACATCGCCAATTAACGGTGTATAACAACTCGATGAAATTTAAACTTCCTTTTCCTAAGAGAAAGGCATACTGACTAGGTTTCTCTAACAAGAAAAATAAAAGTTGAAAACCTTATCCAAATGATAATTATAATAATAATGATATTTTAATAGTAATAATAATATTAATGATAATGGCAATAATAATAATAACAACAACAACGTATTTCTACCTAAAATGGCAATAGCTTTTTGTTCATAAATTTGTGTGCCTAATCAATACAGGATAGTCAAATAGATTTAGAAGTGAAAGAAATGTTCCCAACGTTGAATTTCCAATACGTATTAACGTATTTTGTACATAACTCAGTCTTAGTTATCCTTCTTGAGCCATCAGAAAAATAGGCTTGCACTCTATGAAGTATTAGTGAACACCGATGTCATGATGGTATCATCATGCAGATTTATATTACTTCACCGGACATTTACTTCCAGTTCTCTAAGAAAAAGAGCTTGAGACAATCTAGATTTGGTTTCAAACTTTTAAATGGATCTATTAACCAAGTCGTTAAAGAAAGAAAGCAAGGTTAGTTCTCGCGGCATAAGTAAATGCTTTCCTGGGACGAAAACAGATTTCAAACTCGATTGTCTCTTTTGCTATAACACGCCTTTCAATCAAATGATTATATGATTGCATACGTAATAACTATTAATGAGAATGGTCATCCTGACATGCTACTGAAATCTTAATCACTCCTATCCAAAGACCTTTTTCGATCGCTATTGAAAATGCTCAATCGATGATAAAGCCCAGCTGCCACAAGACTCTCTCAAATAGTATAGACTAATTTATAAGATTTTACCACCTTTGTCGAGCCGTTATTCTTAACAAGTAATTCGTAAGTTGTTAGTTCCACATATAAAAGAGCGGTACTTTGAGATATAATACTGACTGTGCATTTTATTGCTGTTATGTTTAATTCTGTGTAATATTGCCATTGGCATTGTGGACTTCCCAGTTAGATATATACGTAAACGGGCTGGATATGGCTTAATCTATTCTAAATAGTAATATCACCATAGATGTTCACGCTGTGATCGTGGCCTGTTATGAAAACAACACGAATGAATTCGCTGGTTGCTGTTTTATTCATTTTTCAGCATAAATCCCTGAACAAAAGACTCTTGCTGGTGTTAACAATTCTTATTTATTCAATATCCACATTTGTTGAAAACTGTCTGAAGAGGAAGACATTCATGGTTGCAATATCTTTTTGAATTTAAATTTTGCAATTTTCCAAGAAAACCTTAATAACTGTTTGTTTCTAATTTCATTTGTAAACTGTTGCTATTAATTTCAATACATCTGCTCTTTTTCCGTTGAGACTATAGAATCCAGTTCCACGTCTTTGACAAAAGCTAATTTTTGCTGCAAATCTTTGATACAAAGTTTGAAAAACGTGGAATGGTAGGAAAAAGAAAAAATCCTGTGTGGGTTTGTATCTCATCATGTTTTGTTGTACCAATTAATATTTTCTGTCATCGCATCCAGCATCCGATGGGAATATTGTCAGTATATATCGGTCAAGTGACACTGTAAGCCTAAAAACATCCAATTCATTCTATCACTGTTTACTTAAAGCCAACAGTTCTTGACGACTTGAGGAAGTGTGTATCATCAGAACAGAAATTTTAATCTACCTTTGAGCAAGTCGATTTGCCATTGGCTAACAATATTGCAGGAAGTTTTGAGCAATTGCCAAAGCTTCAGAATAAATGTGAAATTCAAAGCAAAACTCTTAATGTCTTCGGTTTAAAATTCAAACTCTAATTGGGAACGAAGATCACTCGAACATGATATTAAAAGTCCTATTCGCACAATGTCATCTCATTTTCGAGCAGAACTGTGTTTTCATTTTGTCCAGGCAAATTTTAATTTTGACTTTTTAACGACTTATTAAACAAAACGTGTTTGTGCAAATTTAACACAAAATAAGTATCATTGCTTGGAAAGTATCTTGGCAAAGTATCAAGAGATTCATAATGCACTATTAGGTTCTGATATTTTTAATTTGATCTTTCTTCAAACTGAACCGGTCATTAGACAATATCTGTTTTACTGCTCGACCCAGACAGCTGATTGTGAGTTGTCATAACGCAAAGTCAACACACTTAATTGAGAAGCAAAAATGAACGATGCATTCTAATTATGCTTTCACCAAGCGCTTCGGAAATATAAATGAAATTTGCTGTATTTCACTAAATTGTGTACACTTTGTATTCGCAAGGGCACATCGAGATTTGACAACATAACTGGGTAACAAAACTGTAAACTTTTTCTTCATTCAGATGTTTCTTATTATTTTTTTACGCAACTGCACAAACAAGGAAGCAAACGTTAGTCTTGCGGCCACAAATTTGGCCCCTCCGTCAAACCTAAATCAACTGGCGGCTTGAAATAATTTGAATGACAAAAAACAGTTAATATTGGGTCTTACTGAGGAAAAAAAAACTACTTGCTATCGTGTACTCATCTAGGTTGTTTTGTAATATTGTAAATGACAACTTGAGAATGAAAGATTCTTCTATAGTTCGAAAATAAAGTTACCTAACCAAGCAAATCAGAACTAGAGGCCCTCTGCCATTTTATTTTTCTATTAAAATAATTAGAAATTTAATTGATTGGTTTTAGCAGCAAAAAAAGTTCTCGTCTTGATGAGAATATTGTTAGGTGAAACCCTAAAAGTTTCTTCTAAAGGGGCTTTGCAAGAAAATAATCAATTACTGCACCTTTTCAATAAACTCCTAAGTATTTTACTTGTTCTTATAATAATATCATATCCATTGTGTTTGCATGGTAAATCGTTCTGCAAGTCGGTTTGTAAAAAGGCGGTTTTAACAAAACAAGTTTTCTTCATTATGTTTATAGTATCACAAGTAGAGTCCTCGTTCGCATATCTGAAACACCGCGATGAAATGGAAGCCGAAATCTTCCATCAACTTAAAAGGTGATAAAGGGACAAACATATAGCTGTTGAATGAGAGTGTACTTGTACTACTGTCCTAGGCAACTAAAGAAGGGGAAAATTGTTGGAATAGAATATAAAATGTGGATTTATTCCTCCAGCAACTGTTCACTTCTCTTTCTCTTAATAGCAACAAACACTTCCAAATTCTTTTCGTTTTACGCCTTCGCGTATCAAAGGTGATTCGATGAATTTTGTGCATTAAGATCCACAACAAGAAGTCTGTTTCTAGTGAAATTTTGCCCATGTGTTTTTTATTGTTGTTTCTTTACAAGAAGAAGCAAGGATTACAGCTAAAGAACTCCCTGTATAGCTGGATATAAGTGAAAGCGATTATGTTCGGAAAAGAAACGATTACTTTCCATAGCAACTCCTAAAACAAAACGGATCTGTTGTTACTTTAAATTGTCTTTTGCTTTCATGAATGGTTTTCTCCTCTTCCAAAGATAACGGTTTGGTTAAAATTAAACAAAAGGAGACTAGAAAACATCAAACCATGCTTGCTGGCAGAGATAATAGACAGTGTTGAAAGAAAACAATCAAATTATTTTTAGTCCTTAATTGATTTGTGTTTCGCGTTATACAAAGCCTTTTGCTAATGCTAAAAAACCATGACAAACGAATAGCCATCGCATAAACTCGCATAGGAACAAAATAGTATTCCACACAAAGGATTTAAAAGAAACTAAACTATTTATTCTTAAATGACCAAGACAATCACTGATGTTGTTTTGACATTTCATTTCTAATTACATATCTTTCTTGGCTTTTCTTCTTTTATTTTATGATTTTTATTTCCTCTTTTAAATCGTATTCACCAAGACAAAGCAAGCAATTTCTCCGTTTTTTGTTCCGGTGATGATCTTGCATAATTTCGCTTTTTCACTAATATTCATTTTTGTGAAACACCAAGGTTGTTACGTATCGCTAATACCAGCATTGTTAAAAGTCTTCTTGTTCATTTTAAAAGTTGAATAACAACTCGGCGTGAAGGTATCTTTCAAATTAATTCTTGCACGATAGAGAACACTGTGAATTTATAACTTGCGTCTTGTTTTTGATGATTACAAAATTGGAACCTGGATAATTTGTATAAACCTTGTGACAAGTTAAGCCAGGAGATATTGAAATTTACCAAAGTAATCGCTGAACCACTTAGGGTACTTCAGTGAAGGATTACAAACCTGATAAGACAAAAGTTCATCTAAACTGCATATAATGCTTATCTCTTGCCACACTCTTAAAAAATGATCTAAATAGACCTTGAACACATAACTAAAGTAGTAGATAGATTTTGGTCAAGCGACAGCATTTTCTCAAATGGCTTTATTAAAACAGTATTAGGAAAATATCGTTTTTCTTCTTAGTCTCTTTTCAAAATACAATGGTTAAAATGTCTTTAAATTAGGCAGTCCCAAAATAAAAAGATAAATAAAATAAATATCGGACCCGACGTTTTGAATATACTTTGGGGATGACAAATGATCTTTCGAGACATCTGGTTCCGGCTCTGGGATAATGTGAAATGATTTGCACACATATCATGTCCAATTTGACATCTCTTTTCTTCTTATCAAGTATGTATTGATACAAATTTAATTTCTACTATGACAGCACGGGCTAATTGCTACAAATGTATCTTCTTCTTTTGAAATCCAACTCTTAATCAATTCGCTACCACATCGAAAACATCAAGGTTAAAATTTTCTTCGGCTAGAGTCAAAGAAATAAAATTGCCGAAGAAAAACAAGACGGCAAATTTGATTTCATTACTCAGTGGACTGTCGTAGCCACGGAATTTTGCGCTCCTTTATGGATAACTCACGCAGTGCGATATATCATGGCCTAAATTTCACAATATAAAGGAAGTTCAAACCCATATTCTCACTGGGGAGTAAAATAAACAACTTTACACCTTACAAAATCTGATCGTTGATTTTACGGCGTTTTACTTGGGTGTTGCAGGCATCAGCAAATTAGCTTGGGGAACTACGGCGAAACTTCAGTTAAAAGCAATGCTTGGAGTTCTTTCAAGTCACTTTCACTGGAGTTATAACTTTTATTGACAATTGGAAGCTCCGAAAACACCTACTGAAATAACAATTAGAACTCACCTCAAAGCAACAGTGCCAAAAATTTGTATAGTATCATTATTTAATCTGGACTTGATGCCCTACATTTTTTTCGGAACAGGTGAATCGAATTATATCGCAAAAGAAAAGCTTTGATTTATTTCGAATATGGTCATAGACTCCCAGCTTTGTGAGATCTATTAATTTTTCATTGCTGATTATTGCTTTTGGTGGAAAGATATCCTGTGGATATGTAACTAATACTTTTAAACATGTTTTTATTTGGTCTGTGTCGAGGTAAGTTGGCACGAATGGAGTTTCATTTGAGCCAAAATATTACGCGTGCCACAAATTATGTCCATTGGCGCTCATTACCCTAAATACATAAGACATGTTGATAATTAAATTTCATGCCGCAATATTAGACGTTTGTCAGAAAACAAGCATGTTCTCAATACCTCGATACTGTAATTAAACCTGCACAATGGTCGTCGTGAGGGCGCGTTCGAGAAGAACTCCACAGAACGTTCAGATATTCACAAGGGGAGAAACAATCTCTTTAACAGAAACTAGGCGGGAATTCCTCATATTGCTCCAAGATGGAACTTCGTTGCTAACACGTGTCTCGCATATTATGTTTGAATCTATATGCATAAAATCAACATTTCAAAGAAACAGGGGGCTAATTGTTTTGCTCGCGAATGCAAGTGTAAAAAAGCTGTGAAAACAATTTACCGCCAAAACAAAAGTCATTGATGGGCAGATTAAATTACAACCGAGCCCGTAGATACTGCATGGCCTTCATTTGAGAACGCAGTTTTTAATTATCAGAGTTAGCCAATCGAATGGCTTAAATATCACGTGATTATCGAAGCAGCTGGGCGAGTCAAAAGTGCAGGGACGTTGGCAGGTCGGGACTCTAAAAGCCTTTTCCCAATAGCAAGACTACAAAACGCACGAGTCGCGGCGACGGACTTCAGCATTTCGCTTCAACTGGCACCTCAACCGTTGACACATCTTCTGAAGTTAACAAAATGGGTAAGTCATCTTAAAAGTTGTTCGAAATCCAAAAACACTGTGCAACATTTTTAAATTCAAGATCTTCCGCACAAAATACACATTTCAGACTTCTTAAAACGTTTTATTTTCAATTAATACCCCATTAACTTGTTCTATGATATCACAACATTCATGTGCTCTGGCTTCAAAATGTAGTTATCTCTTTGCATTTGTGTGTTTATTGTTTCTTAAGCTTCGCAGCCCACGGAAAGAAATCTTCAAATTTTGTTCTCTAAAAACACGAAATATGTTTGGGGTTTTTTCAATGTAGAAGTATTTGAGAGCGATTGAATAAATGTAAAAGTTAGAGGCGAGGGAATTGGATCGCTAGAGAAATTCTAGAAATGTTAATATTTAATTCTCGTGGATGTATTTGTGTAATAAAATTGCACAAACGTTCTGGCTTTTGTTAAACTCTAACAGAGGACGAAAAAAGTTGCACCATCACTGAGAGAGACACTTCTTCCCCAAAGAAGCTAGATTCGGAGAGAAAACCAGAAATTCTGTGTAAAGTTTGTGGAGACATTTCGTCGGGCAGACATTACGGGGTATATACTTGTGACGGCTGTTCGGGTTTCTTCATGCGAAGCGTGCGCCGTGATATGGTCTATACGTGCAAGGGAAATGGAAACTGTATCGTCGACAAGAAGAGACGAAACCAATGCCAAGCCTGTCGGTTTAAAAAGTGCCTGGATGTGAAAATGAACCGTTTTGGTAAGTAACAAAAATACTTGTGAATTTTTCTGCATGAAAAGAGTGCATGGCAGAACGTTTAGATCCATCGATGAAAGTCTTTTAGATTAATTTGAAGGCCTATTTTCACCTTCTTTTCTCTTCGTCGAGATTAATAGGTTACAGTCTTTGTCGTTATTGAGAAATAATATCAAAGGTTATTCAAATTCACTCGTACATTAGGAAATAATTAGACTCCCATAGGTAATTATGGACTTTTTATTTTATTCAATTTCCGATAACCTGTAACTCTTTACAGGGGCGGACTTCTTTTTCTTATTTCTATTTAAGTTTCACGCTTAGTAAATTCCTTTTTTAATTCTCAAAGCCGTGTTCCACAGTCTTAGTTCCGGATATTTGTATTTCATACAAGTTTCAACTTCATTTGAGAAAAATTAAAATTTAATTTGGTTCCAATCTGTTTACACGCGAGATCCAAAACGTTAAATTTCATTTATTCGAAAGAACACTTCCTAAGCGACTTTCACATCTTAAGAAGTAAAACACAGGTTCTTTTAGTTCTATTTAAGCATATACTATAACATTCTGTTTTATTTTCGGGGTACATCCAACGCAACTGATTTTTTTCTAACTTGCGAAAAGTATTATAGACTCACTGATAGTAATATTTCGAGACCTTCATACAGATATACATTGTTCCCTAAGTACGTTGAATTTCGAAGACATCAATTAGTTTCAATTAATCTTTACAATAAAAGGAAAAACGTCAAGTTTTTTTTCATTTTTCGCGTTGAGCAAATCAGCACGTATGTTTTGGGCGACTGTGGTTTAAGAGAGTTCGCAATTAACCTTTATTTACATCAAGCAAAACTCATACTAGCCTCTAAAGAATTATCGTTTGGAGCAAAATGAGTAAATAACATGAACCTTAATGAAAAGCTGATGCGATACCTTAGGAAGATTAAGAAAACAGTAAATTGTTTTAAGTGATAATCGGCGCTGATTTTATGATTCGTAACCCACCCAACATATGGTTTGATCGCACAGGTGGAAAACACAAACCGCGCTCACGGGAAATTTCAAAAGAATAAAATAATTTGCTCGTTTCTCAACTGCCTGGATTTGCTTTTGAGTTTTAAGATGCAGTTTCAACTGAAACATAAATAAAACTTCACTTTCAAAGTTTTTATTGCAAAGCGAGCGGTTAGGTGTTTTTATGGGATACGAAAAAATAACGCCCGGCAGGTGACTAGCGGGTCAGTTTCAATGCATTTTTATTTCATTATAACACTGAAATCGTGATATGCTTTTAAGTCGTAACTTCGCACTATTATTCGACAAACAATGAACCGTGATCTTAACCTAAAAGAAGAAAAAGACACCTTAACATACTTCTGTGTGTTTCCTCCATGCGTTCAAATGTTCGGAGGCACTTTAAAGATATTCTAAGATTTACTGATCAAAAAATCTGATTAAAAAAACCCCTGAGCTGAAGCACCGTGTTAACTAGATTAGAGATGATTTCAAATAAGTGCAATTTAGTACTCGTGGGTCGCTTGTTTTCAGTAGATACACAAAGATAATACCGCTCTATTGTATATAGCCATAAACCAGCAGGAAGGGAAAAAACTATGTAAACACAAGCGCGTGGCTAGATATCGAGCCATTGTTTAGTAGACGAAGCAAGGAACACAAGCAAAATAAAATAGTTTTTAGAGTTTAAAATTCTCTTTAATGGCCCATAAGATTGTAAACTTCAACAAGGCTTTATAACTGTTTTCCTAAGCAGAAATTCTCGTATTCTTATTTTTTTTTTGTAAGATTTTTTAAATCTGTTTATGTTCAACTCAGAATTCCAAACTAAAGTGAGAGTATTTAGATAGAGTTAAGTACTTAGATATGCACGATTGACACAGACCCCATAGGACCGAGAGAACAAATACTTTAATAGCAATATCATCGCATAAGTTTGGAACCGATTGGAATAGTTGATACACTTACATCAGACGTAAAGACATTTGAATCAACCATGACAGCGTTTTGGTTTTAAAAGAGAAAACTTTCATAGTTGTACCCTCGTTTTGTTCTTTTGTGTTCGCTCGTTTATATGTTTAGTTTTGTTTTGGTTTTTTCTTTCTTTTCAAATCAAATCAAATCAAATCAAGAGCAATGTCTCTGTATAGTTAAAGCGTGCGAATTGCTATAGTCCATCGGCCGCATCTGTTCACAACTGGTCTGCATTAGCTCTCTATTGAAAAGTGAAGCAATAGAATTAACAAGCTGACCAAATAATGTTGTACCAAATGGGTGTAAGATTTCTATTATACATTCGCAATCTTGACATATCGGTTTGTGAATGGTAAAGAAACATATATGCGGTCACAAGATGAAAGCATACTTTATTTTATTATTATTTTTTTGCTTGCTATTACATTTCGAGACTGAAGAGTGTTAGATTTAGTGCGAGAAAAGTCTCGTTTTATTTGTTAAGTTACTAGAAAAAGAGCTCCATGTCACAATGGGGCAATAGTTGTCTTTGGATTGCGAAAACACTGAGTCACGCCTAAGGCAAGAGAACTAAAATAAACGCAAAAGACACATGTTGTGTTTAAGGATAACAACAACATAAGAATTTAACTCTCTCCTCTACTACAAACTACAACAGTTTCTTGCAACTTTTAAATAGTCCTCCATACTACTAAACTGATTTTGTATTCGACTTACTTTTGACTCCTTTAAGCTTCTTTTCCGTGGCAAAAAGTTTTGAAATAGAGGCTAGATTTTCATCGCGTGATTTTCCTGTGCAACAGCGCTCTCAAGCATTCTTTGTCTTCCAGTTTTACTTCAATATATCATTGTAAGCATTTAAAAGTCAAAATCTCAGTATAAAAGAGAATTTATTTTGAGCACTACATGCATGTCTTCAGTCATCTGCACTTGGCTTTTATCTATAACTGTGTTTGGTGCTTTTTTTAGCACCCACATTTAAACAACAATAAATCTAGAAACTTTACAAAGTTTATAGTTACAAAACTTTCCTCGATATGAATACGAATGAAAAGTTGGTACTTGTGTTTTTAAAAATGTTTCAAAAATGACGCCCTCCATATGGCTCTTTGAAATCATCTGTTAAATATTCGTAAAAATTATATTGCGTTCATGCAAAAAAAACCCTGATAATTCTGTAAATCTGCCAGTAGGCAGTACAAAATTTGAAACATCACAATACGTTTCGAAAATTGTTTCTTCGATGCAACCATTTTTCTAGTTGATAAACCGGCATAGTTTCTATAATTAGTTTTATTTGCCAAAGCAAGTTCTATGTGAGGTTGGTTAATCATCTGGATGTTATAAATATAGATTGCAAGAGTATCAGTTTTACAAGTTCGCCCGCATTTGTTTGTGTCGAAATCAACTTCGATTCCAAAAATATCGTTTTAGTTTAATTTAAATTGACTTTTAAACCCAAAAGTAACCGGGAAATTCTGCTCGAATGCCGCACCTTCGTGAAATCAGTGTGTTATTGAGTTATAATGAATAGCAGCACGGTGGTTATTTCCTTTTTCCTATACTATGTCTTTCTTTTTTCGGCAGAGATAAAGCAAACTGCCGCAACGACGGCCGCAATGCATTGTAGACAGGCTCTTAGGTGCGGAATGAATCCCTTCACAGCTGAATCGCTGAGACTTTTACACGCCGCGGAAGAAGGTGAAACTCTTAAAATCAATAAATTCCATAAATCAGTCTGTGAACTTACAAAACAAACAAATGAAGTGCTTTCTGTAGTTTGCAACCCCGTTTAATGTTACGCATGCATTGATGAAGATTGTGAAGTCAAACTGTTAATAAAATACTTCAAGCGGTTAGTTGATGATGAATATATCCAGACTGACGTTCGATTCTTTTCCCCTTGAATCACCACTGCTATTATATACCTTACTTTTCTTGCAGTAAAACTAAAATCATTTTAGGAAAACTACACTTCTGATACAAAACAGGTGAAGTTACAAGATTTAGAACGTCGTTTTGAGGAACACAGAACTTTGACTGCAAAACGCTCCTTGAGTATACTCGACTTGAAATAAGTGATATACTCTTTTTAAGTTTTCCTCTGCATCTTTGAAGAATGTAGACTGAGTTCTCAAGATTGTAGTCATTCATACTTGAATATACAACATATATAAACTTATTCCACTTTGGCAAAATCCTTATTCCTTAGTAAGTTAAAGCACTGTAGTCAGTGTAGACAGAACACGTCAGGTACTTGTCATTTTACTTAACAATAACCAGGAAAGTTTGCTGTTCATGATAAACCTTAAAATGTAAGAAAAGCAACTGTCAAACATCTTGCCTAGGTCATCTGTTAGCTATTTCAAGATACTGCATAAGAGTTTGACTAAATTTTTAACCAAAGTTTTATTCTGTTGTTGTACAGCTGTACAGCAGGAAAGGCAACCAAACTCCGCTCGCATTCTAAAGCCTCCAATGGACGAGCTTGGCCCAAAGCCACCAAATGGAGACTTCCTTACAAGTTTAATCATTGCCGAGCCCTGCCGTGAAGCTGTCTACAGACCTGGCCACTCGGCTTTCCAATACCCCCAACAAGACATCAGCTCCTCTCTGTATTGTTCCACACCAGAAGCGATCTGTGAAAGCGCCGCCCGTCTGCTGTTCATGTCAGTGAAATGGGCCCGAAATATCCCTTCATTTGTGAATCTTCCATTCCGAGACCAAGTCATTCTCCTGGAGGAGGGATGGAGGGAGCTTTTTGTTCTTGGGGCAGTGCAATGGTCGATGCCTCTTGAAGTCGCCCCGCTTCTGGCTTCAGCGGGAATGCACGTTGACAACACGCCAGCAGAAAAAATCGTGGCAACAATGGCGGACATACGGCTGCTTCAAGAAATTAGCTCACGGTTCAGAAGTTTACAAGTTAGCGAGGCAGAGTTTGCTTGCCTAAAAGCAGTTGTTCTCTTTAAATCAGGTAAGACAAAAGTATTTACTTTTATTTCGTTGAATTTTTCTTACAAATCACTGACATTAGACCAAAGAATTATACGCTTTATATTGGACCGAACATTGTCTTTAGTTGGCTCGACTATCGTTTGTGTTATATTTAAAAACATATGGCAAGTCTGTTAAAAGTTGAGTTAGGGACGATTTAAGT
>JANSTQ010143783.1:0-12552 GCA_026167885.1 Bergia puertoricense
ACCCCCTCCCCCCATGTAAAATAGGGTTAAAATGGAAGTATATCAAATAAAAGGGAAAATGTCTAGAGACTTTCAAATTAGCTCGAGTAGAGGCAGATGTTATCACTTATGCATTTTAACAGGTTAATAAAAAGAAAAAGAGTCGTGCCGATTAATATTAGTCAGAGGTTATTTATTCTTTCTACCACGCACTATTAAATAAATACAAAAAGTGTAGCTTTTTCAATTTTTGTATAAAATGTATTTGGGAGGGAAAGGGCTGAGGTTAAATTAAGTATGAACAGTTAATCAGAATTTATTTGTTTAGTTCCAAATCTTTGAATAGCTTTTCCGGCGTAAGGACAAACACAGTACTACCATTTTAGTGTATCTTTATTGATTGTTAACTTTCAGCAACACAACGAACATACAAAATGGCCATTGAAAAGTACTTTTTATCATGGCTCGTCAATTGTTTACACTGAATTACATTTCCAGACACTTTACCAAAGAACTGCCAACGACAGTTTTAAAAATACAAAAACTGAATCAAAAAGTTTCCCCTTAAAATTATTCCTGTTGTGTTTGGTAACCAAGGCAACTTAGTACTCTTCGTCATACTCTTCCTCCTCTTCTCCCTCTACCGTCTCGGCTCCAACCTCCTCATAATCTCGCTCCAACGCGGCCAGATCTTCTCGAGCCTCAGAGAATTCTCCCTCCTCCATACCCTCGCCCACGTACCAATGTACAAACGCGCGCTTTGCGTACATCAGGTCGAACTTGTGATTAAGGCGAGCCCACGCATCAGCAATGGCAGTGGTATTACTCAACATGCACACAGCACGCTGCACTTTGGCCAAATCTCCACCTGGTACAACTGTGGGTGGCTGGTAGTTGATGCCAACCTTGAAGCCAGTTGGGCACCAGTCCACAAACTGGATGGTACGTTTGGTCTTGATGCTCGCAATAGCGGAGTTCACGTCTTTAGGCACCACATCTCCACGGTACAGCAGACAACAGGCCATGTACTTGCCGTGACGAGGATCACATTTCACCAACTGGTTTGCTGGCTCAAAGCAGGCGTTGGTGAGTTCTGCGACACTTAGTTGTTCGTGGTAGGCCTTTTCAGCCGAGATAACCGGTGCATAGGTGGCCAGTGGGAAGTGAATACGTGGGTAGGGCACCAAGTTGGTCTGGAACTCTGTCAAGTCCACATTCAGGGCACCATCGAAGCGCAGAGAGGCTGTAATAGAAGATACAATCTGACCAATCAAACGGTTCAGGTTGGTGTAAGTGGGACGCTCAATATCCAGGTTACGGCGGCAGATATCGTAGATGGCTTCATTGTCCACCATAAAACAACAATCAGAATGCTCCAGTGTTGTGTGAGTGGCGAGGATTGCGTTGTAAGGTTCGACCACAGCAGTAGAGACCTGAGGAGCTGGATAGATTGCAAATTCCAGCTTGGATTTCTTGCCGTAATCAACCGACAGACGCTCCATGAGCAGGGAGGAAAATCCAGAACCCGTCCCTCCCCCGAAGGAATGAAACATAAGGAAACCCTGCAGTCCCACGCACTGGTCAGCCTGTGGTAAATTGGCAGTGACGGATTAGTAGCTATAGAAAAATATGTTAATATCTGACAATCTGCAGGTCGTCATTAAATTTCTACGCAAGTTCTACCCTGAAGCGTAACGTTTATACTCAATCTTTTTAAATCATTTTGCGATTGCCTATAACTATCTTTAACTATTTAAAGATGTGAAGTTAAGAAAAAAGCTTTTTATTTAGGTTACAAGTTATTTGAACGTCAAAGAAGAGTTCGAGTGTACCGGCTGGAACTAACTATTCTGGGGTGGAAGCCGATTCATGATTAATCCGACTAATTAGTAGGTATTTTGGATTTGTGAAAACGAGACCAGTGAATCATTAATAAACTCATTTGCAAAATAGAGGATCATGATTCATGGAGAACATTTACAAGACGAACCATGAATAATCAAGAAGCTAAAAGTTAGGAATCATGAAAACCTGAACCAAAATGATCCCAATTCCACCCCCGAAACTACCTAAGTGATTGGTCAACTTTTTAAGATCCCCGTACGTAAAACCCCATCTGTTTGGAAAGCATAATTCTGGTTCTGGTATCGACAGGAGTCATGAATGTAAACATGTTTTTGAATGCCGTGTTTTACAGAATTGTTGCATGTCGGGAGTTATTCATTGTGGATGGCGAAGCATCTGAGAGGGAAGCATCTAGGTCGAGCAGGCAAAGCATTCAAGTTAAGATACGACAAAATTTCCTAAAAAGATTCTAATGCATGTGAAAGCGAAAGTAATATTAAAAACAGTGACTTCGTCAAGAGATGGTTCCAGAACATGGTTTTTAATTAATTTCCGACCTCAACCCTCCTGTTGCACCAAAGATTCACTAAATTCGCTGGTAACCAATCAAAGTTTTATAACAAGTATGTCATTAGGTACCGTATCAGTAAAACTCGTAACGGTAAACCACTATCTTTTGTTGTTTAGAGTTTAAAGTTTAGCTCCATTTCCGTAAAAGATAATGATATCAAATATCAGAAGAGTTTGAAGATGGTGAAGAAAATAGGGCCTTCTTTTTCAGTGGAAGAGGCCATGTTTTAATCAACAGCATAACTGACTGTTCTGTGGTTGGTTTATGTTCTGTTCAGCATGGAAGCTAAAATTAAGATATTCAGACAGCACACACGTAAATCAGAAAAGTTAATGTTTCCGCTTTTCTTCTTTATCCATGAGCCCCACTACATAAATTGTGCCCTAACACGGAAACCTGTGCCTATTTAAAACATACGTTATTGTTATTGCGTGCATTAGGAAACGACAGGGGTTGAAAATCTCAGTTTTAAAAAATTGTTGCTATAAACACATCTCAACATGTATACAGGGGTTCAAAGGTTTGACTTAATTTCTTTTTACTTCAAAAGAACATTGACAATTACCATTTTACGGATCCTGTCGAGCGCAAGATCGATTTTCTCTTTTCCCACGGTGTAGTGCCCGCGAGCATAGTTGTTAGCGGCGTCCTCCTTGCCAGTGATGAGTTGCTCTGGATGGAACAGCTGGCGGTAGGTTCCAGTCCTCACCTGATCTATAAACAGCCATAAAATAATAAGTATAGAGCCTACATTATTAATCTTTTATTTGATAGATTTCATATTCATAAAAACATTTTGCCAAATAAAAAATGGTTTTATCATCAAAATTTTTCAGACTCAAAATGAAAAAGAAGAATCACCTGTCACTAAACATACAAACCAATTCTTTAGCGTCTTTGGTACAAACTGGTGACAGCCATCCGATAGCGGCAGTCGGTAGCCACATTGGCTCAGCTGTCATAGCTGTAGCGCAGTAAAACGGATGCGTGCACTAATTAGAAACCGGGATTTCTTTTTTAATATTTGGCCTTCATTTAAGACATCTTTATGCTATTCAAGTTAGCACATTTCCATTTTAAAAATTTTGTTTCAAATGTCGTGTAGCGTGTTTGATTCAGGGGATTAGCTTTTTTATAAAAACGAATAACTTTTTAAGAACAACGAGGCTCAGCTTTGCCCCAATTTAAGAAAAAGTTAATGACAGTCTCATGCTAAAGACCGCTAAAGCTCTGGTTCAGAACCACAGAAAAAGCGATTTTCCAGCAAGAAAAGTTTTTTATGCATAAAAATAACAACAATTTAAAGATTCACTTGTAGTTTTTCAAAGAGTTGTGGCTGAGCTTTTTAGACCAAAAAAGTTCACTGAGTCATCCTCAGCCAAAAAGTTAAGGACACCGAATCTCGGCCAAAATCAGCTGGTTCTTACAAAACGGCACAAGGTAACTGAAAACTGAAATGCAGTTCAAAAGAACGATAAAAGACACCAAATATCAATTACCACAATGTTTAGTATTAATATCTTCTTCACTTTCTTTGCACTGGATATGTTTTTCATTCCGAACCTTGAGGGCGTGAATGACGGCCAGAATTTCGGAAAAGGACAATGAAAATAAGTCAGTGACGGGTAGAAAGTTTTCATCACCGAATCGGTGCTAAAATTTTAAAATCTGAAAAGTTTGTTGAGTTAATAAAAACAACTTCAGCAGGATTAAATTGATGGATAAAAGTTGATTACGTGTTCAACAAGCGCCAAGTATCAGCACGGGATGCTGAAACTTTCATCAAAGCGCAAGTTGTGCTCAACAAAGAAACTTGGTGATATTTTAGTTCTTAAAGCGCGCTAGCATTGAGCATAAAATCTATCAGAAACGTTATCCATTTCACTTTAAAAATGTTCTTAATCGTTCTTATATTTTCACAAAATGGAAGTTTTGTAAGATGAAAAGGAAATGGGTTTTACCTCTTTTGTGGTTCTGAACCTACAGTTGCCCTGAGTATGTCATTACCTTAAGCCTCGTGTTCAATCTTTAAATTTTGTTTATTTTTTAAGTCTAAGCTTAGTCCTCAGTACTCTTATAAGTCTGGTCTCATTCAATAAAGCATGATATATAGAAGTGGTACACGTCAGTACATGCACGTCATTTTGTTTTGATCGTAGCTTTTTTTGAGCGTTTATTTCCAAAATTTGTTGAGCTGTATTCTACCCAATGAGTGGATTGATCTCTAAGAAAACCGTTTCTGTCACTTTCACTTTCAGTTTAAACTTGCGCAAAGCTGCCTACATTTCTGCCTTTGGTGTTTAACGGCTGATTAGTGTAAAAACACATACCAACTACAGTAGGTTCCAAGTCAACGAACACAGCTCTCGGAACGTGCTTTCCACTGCCGGTTTCACTAAAGAAGGTGTTGAAGGAGTCGTCTCCTCCGCCAATGGTTTTGTCACTGGGCATCTGACCATCGGGCTGGATTCCATGTTCCAAACAGTACAGTTCCCAACAGCCGTTCCCAATCTGAACGCCTGCTTGACCTAGATGAATTGAAATACACTCACGCTGGATAGAGGAAATAAGAAAAAGAATTAAATTTTTATCGGAGATTTGAAGTAAAAGAACATCAAAACATGTGAATTTTGCACTTAAAGAACAAACACACATAATCTAAAACAAAGATTTACTCACCATCTTGCCTTCTTGAAGGATTGACTTGTAACGTAAATCTTAAAACAAAAGTGTCGATGTATTTTCTCCGCTTGACAGCAAGCAACGACCACCGTCGAAAAGGAGAAGTGAGAAGAAATAATAAGGGTTACGGGATTTTTGAAATTATTTATTGTCGGAAACAGTGTCAGTTTCAGTTCCAGAAAATAAATTTCATTGGATTCCTCTTATTGTGTCTTTATTTTCCACAAAATGGATTAACAGAATCAGCTCAAGCTTTATGTGACGTTGCTTCAGCCGACATGTCAGACACATCGCAGCAGAGATCAAAACATTTTTAGTGCCATTATTACAGTGCCAAATGTATCGGTCACGTTAGCTTACCTCCACTCGACCGAACAACCCCCAAGAGCCTGCGTCATTCTACATTTTTATCAGTTACTGGTAGTTATTTATAGTTAAACAGAATTATTTTTTTCCTTTTCATTCTAACAAACTCGGCGAGTTTTTCCTCTTTTAATTGCCACATTTCTATTGATTTTAAAACGCCGCCAGGTTTTCTATTCCAAATAGTCAGCATAGAATCAGGTTAAATGTTCTGCGAAGGAAATTCCCCAAATTCTTTATGACTTTTACATTGACAATTCTGCTCTTTATTCAGTTCGTGTATTTCAAGATTTTGGGTGGCATTTATTTAACTTTTTGAACTGAAAATATACCTTTTCCGTTTTGAACCATGTGTTAGCTTCGAAATTACCACGAGCTTCGTTTTCTCCCATCAGTGAGTCCGGCCGCCAAGTCTCCTTGCTCCTCATCTGAGATATCTGAGTCATCAGAACTATAAACAGAACTCTGCTTTAATATGTTGATTGGCATTTCCGTTTGGATCTGTAGCGTCATCAATTTCCAGCTCTTTACTTCTTGAGTTCTTAGAGCAAGTAAAAAAGGTTCACTTTTTCACCAACAGGCAGTTTGCCAGCTTCGACGTAGCTCGGTGCATTGTATTGGCCAGCCTGACATATTTGATGCACAAACTCGCCATGTTCATCGGCCAGGGCCTAGCTTCTCAGGTGGTAGGCTTCAGCACTCTAATAATAACAATAATAGCGGAAGAAAGCGGAAGAGAGAGCACAGAGTCCACGAAACCTTAATAGTCAATGTTCAGCTATATGGCTGTGCTTGTAAAGAAGTCACCTACGCAGGCTCAACAACAATACACGGCGCGAGAAGGTCCGTGGTATCTACGTCAAGGGCGTATCTGACCAAGTTAAAATGGCACTTTCACGCCTTTGCGTATGCTTTAAGTTTATTGACAAGAAAACTTAGCTATGAGCTTAAGGTGGTGTTCACATGGTCGAGGGTGGCCCTAGGAAGTAGTGTTACCCTACCTAGTAGAGTTTCCCGACTCTTTTGTATTACACGGTTTGTTTCACATGCATGGTAGGGTGCCCCTAAGGGTAGGGTTACCCTACCTTCAGGATAGGGAAACCCTATAGGTAGTAGGGACAACTTTTGTTTACATAAGCCCATGTGAAGGGATAGCCCTAGGGAGTAGGGCTGAGTTTGCGTGAGGTCACACAAAAGTTTGTGTGTTCTCGGTTCGCGCGAAAACAAGCATGGCTGCTCAATACAAACGTGGGGAATTATTTCGCAAATTTCATCTGCAAAAACAGTTCCAAGCACAACCCGAGGTGGACGATCTAACAGACGTTAGTTCTGAAGCCCAAGTTGTAGAGGATCTTCTCGAGATGAGGCCAGAAAGTCCAGAATCTGAAGACGAAAGGGTTGAAGTTCCAGCTGTAAACCCGACCAGCAAACCTGCCGTGTCTAGCAAGCGAAAAGCTCCTCAAACGATGTCATCTGCCGCAAAAAAGCCTAAAACGTTCTCCTGGACGGCCAAAAAAGTCGAAGATCTTTCGAATTACATTAGAGAGTACAAATCGGCGTGTGAATTTAGTTTCTGGCCCTACCCGCTAGGGTGCCCCTAACAATCCCGAAAAGCTGCATGTGAAACGGCGGTATGTTCAACCCTACTAGGTAGGGTGCCCCTAGCCCTAGGGACACTCTTCTCTCATGTGAACTCCACCTAAATAACTTTAAACAGACACTGTTCAGATACCAATCTAAGTTTTTTGACAGGCAAATAGTGCGGATGATCTGTTTTAGGTGTCAATCAAATTGCATTGTATTATTTGCCCTGTTAAGAATCGTGTTATCAGTGGTGTTCCGGGGCGGAACACAAAGTGAAAGTAATAATTCGATTTATGATGCTTGAAACTTGGACAAACGTCATTCTTCCAAGGTCTTTTTGGTCTATTGAAATGTTTTCTTTTAAAATTCTTTGGAGAAATAATACAAAAATCTAAGTTCTATAAAAGAGAAACTTCAATTATTCAAGCGTGCAAGTGCCCCTTTAAGCGTGCTCTCAGTAAACAGGTAAACTTAACTGATACTGATAGGAACTGTTTTGTACAACACCATCAGCCCAATGTTCACGAAACCCAAGAAAAAAATCACTTGTGTTGTTTATAAAGTGCAGCCAGCAGTGATTGGGAATTCACTTATGTTGGCAAGACCAAACGATGCTGGTGTTTAGGAGCCGCGGAACACAAACCAGACCATACCATAAGCACAGAGTCGGCAATAGCACAACATGCTGAGTGACATGGTCACGGCATCCACCCCAGTTATGCCAAACTTTTGGAAATGAACGTGACCAATTATAACAAATGTTTGTTTTAAGTGTCATTTTATTCCACACCTGATCAAACTGCATAAATGAAAGAAAATAATTCCCACGACTATATTTGTCACTTTTAAGATCTCTCGGAGCTTTTGCTGTTTTATTTTCTTGTCGTATGTTAGTTATTGTATTCTTCTGATGAAGTCTCGGAAATTGAAGACATTTTAAAAGTATTTTTGAAATGAGATTTTACCGTTTTTAACTTTTAAGTATTTTGTATTTATATTACTCGTTATCGATTAGTTTATAAATAATAACAATAATAATAATAACAACAACAATAATAATAACAGTAATAATAATATTAATAATATTAATAACAGTGGAAACCCTTAATACGGTCACCAAGGGGCCATAAAATATTGGCCGTATTAACGCGGTGGGGTCAAATCTCATAGCTAGTCTGTTTCAAGTGACGTCATGACAGATATATCACAATTTCACTTCCAAACAACTTTTCACCCAAAACACATTGAAATGGAACTACGCTACAAATACATACCGTTTGACTGGACAAACAAGGGAAATGGCTGTTTTAAAAGGCATGACAACTGACCTGTAACAGACACTTCCAATTAAAAAAGAATATCGTTATTGTTTTTCAAGATTTATTTTCGTTTGACACTTCGGTTTGTCTGACCTTTATATAGTATGCACACTTTAGTTTCAGTGGCTGTATTAATGAGGTGAATTACAAAGGAATCTACATGTTCGGATTTTAGAATGTGGCCGTTGGCCGTATTAACGGAGTGGCTGCATTAACGGTGTTTTCTTATAAGAAAATGTATGGGCATTTCTTCGGGCCAAAAAAGGTGGCCGTAATAACGAGGTGACCGTATTGACGCGGTGGCCGTAACTAAGGCGGGGTTCCACTACTTTAAGTACGAAGATATTCGGACGTTAAACTTTGGACAAAAAATTTTCGGACGTTCTCTTGGCATATTTTGGACACGAAGCAAGAGTAGTTGGACAGTCAGATTCTCGTGATACAAACCCAGCAGAGGTTCCTGAACTTGTCAACTTCGAAGAGTCTCTTATTGTACTAGAAGACGATGAAGATGTAGCCTGCATAGCAGGCGCTATTTTTGCCTTTTTGTGCGCAGGGAAAAAGGCCTCTCAGCGCTACAACTAGCGCGGCCAAGTCACGTTCGCATCTCGGCTCGATAAAAAGGATAAACTGGAGCGCCTGCTTCGCAGGCTAATGAAGATGAATTGTAGTACTTTTTATACAAATAGCTTCATGATCACACTGAGCTTCAAAACACAATTCCAAGTAAAGTAAATACTACACATATTTTCAAATGTTTGGGCGTTTAAATGTTCGAATATTTTTTTGTTCGGACGATTAAATTTTCGGACCTTTTTTTTGTCCGAAAATTGAAATGTCCAAATATTTCCGTAGTTAAAGTATAATAAAATAATAATAGTGGATTTTATTTTCTGTCCCCTAATAGCACGGCTGTTAGTGGGTGAAATTGTATACTGCCCCGCTGGCTGTACACTTTAAAACAGACACGTGCAGTGAGCTTTCGAAGTCCCTGCGTGCATAATATAACGGCCGAAGACTTTCTAGTTTGAAAAGTCAGCTGATAACAAGTACGTGGTTACGCTTGTTCGCGAATCACGGTATAAATTTTAGTCCTTTAACAATCACGGGTTGTTGTTTTTTATCATACCAGTAACATACCATGCAGTTCTTTTACATTACGGATCACGGCTATTTTATGGGTTTCATATTTAAAAACGCATCACGATTATTCTGACCTCGATCGATAAGCCTTCGCCACCATCCTGCAACCCAAGTGCTTATCACCCCGAGGGAAGACTGGAACTATTATCAAATCCAAAATGGCGGCAGAATCGACAAAAGACCATCTGGGCAGTGCTGGGAATCATTATTTAATCCTTAAAAGTAGTTGTAAAAAGTATACATACTCTCTTTATCTTTTTGTCTAAAAACTGTAAAAGAATGTTTACGAGTCAAGATTATATTGACCGAAAAACTGGGTCGGAAAACCTCGGACGCTTTGAATATCTTCAAGCACTGGTCACAGAGTTTCAGGACTGCGACAAACAAGGTGACTATTGATTATCGAGTATTTTGACAGATAATTTAGTACCGCACCGATATCATACAATACCAAAATATTTCCAGCTGAAACATTTCTTGATTGATATATCAAGATCGAAGGATGTTTCAGTCAGTACAGCAAACAGTAGACATGCAGTTACATTATTAAACTGGATGTGGATAATAGAGTGATTCAATCACATTGTTTAAAATTCTTTTCGAATGTAAGATCATAAACCAAGGCTAGAATCTGCTGAATGGCTGCATTTGATTTCATGTTATTTTACTATCACTACAGATGGACTTGTATGTAATCCAGGGAGGACAGGAAAATCTTAATCAAAAGTTCCATCCAAAGTCTATCGTTTGAATAACAAGTGAGGTACTTACTGGCTGTAAAAACCTGTCAAAAAGTTTGTTAAAATGGTAATGCAGCCCCAACATAGGCAGTTAATAATCTCTATCAAATTCTTCACATATGCCCGGCCTCCCTCTCCCCCTCCAGCTTAACATTGATAGATGCATAAATTATTTAAATGGAAGTAATGTATCGATCAATTCGAAACTTCAAGATCCCCCCCCTGGGCAACCCCTGGGCATTTGATGAAACCCTTTGCCCAGGGGCCAGGAATTTGACATTAGGAAGTGCCTGGGGGGCTGGGAATCTGAACCAAAGGGAGGGGGAGGGCCGGGATTTTGAACAAACACTGAAATTATTGCAGATTCATTTTCATATGAGAGAATTTAACTGTCTACATTGATACAAATAGGCTTGATTTGTTCATGTTTTGAATAATTGTACCTGTGAGTATTCCAATGTCAATATCCACAATAAAATACACAAGACAACCAGCAAAATTCTCTTGATCCCCACTCTTCTGGGCCCATTTTCCTCTTCAAAAGTTCGTTTGTTCTTCCCTGCCCAAGCTGCGCTGTGGGCCAACAACCTGAAAGGCTTGGTAGCCCAACAAAAACTCGCCCCAGGCTCTAGTCTGTGAAATGCAGTCATTCTTACGTAGGCTCTCAGTGTTTTGCTTGCGGCATTGAAAGTGTTAAACGATGGTAGAAGAAATTCAAGTGAAATGTTTGGACAATTTTTATAGTGAGCCGTGTTTTAATAGAGGTATTCAGTTCCACTTTGATTATTAAACAAAAACTGTCTAGTGAGTGAAAAGAAGAACAGTTGAATTAAACGAAGAAATCAACACAAACTCATTTTTTCTTGTCCCGGGGGAGGGGACATTTGAACACAAATCCTTCCACATGGCTGGGCATTTGACCAGCAATCTTGTCCCAGGGGCGGGAAATTTGACCAACAGTGATTTCAAAAGTTCAAATGCCCGGGGGTCGCCCGGAGGGGGGGATGTTGAAGTTTCGAATTGTTCGATACATAAGGCTGTGAATTGCATCAGAGATGCACTCTATTTAAAACCGCCAATATTTTTAGCATGGAAGTGAGATTCAGTATTCTTAAAGCTGGTGGGAAGACGCAGAAGACCTCAAGGTCATGTTCATACATGTATGTGCGTCAGTTTATGACAAATGTAAAACAAACCATTTTCATCAGTGGCTCAATGGTCAAGTGGTTAGTGTATCAGACTCATAACCTACAGGGCATGAGTTTGAACCCTAGCCTGATCACTGTGTTGTCAGACTTCACCCAACTTGCTTCATTCCACTCAGCTGTATAAATGTGTATCAGATTCTGTGGGGGGGGAGGGGGTGGGCTAACCTGTGATGGATTAGACTAGTCTTCCATCCAGGGGGAGTCACAGACTCTCACCCCCACTTAACATTATAGCAACTGGATATACATGTAAGTGGCAGCCTTATGAGTCACTTGGCTAGGGAAAGGATTTTTTCCCCTTATACTTTACCAGTCTCCCCTCATCTTTTTCAAACCAAATTACTTTTCTTATCCAAAACATTGAGTTTCAAGTTTGTGAATTTAGTGGAAACTCACTCAAATTCTGAGAAATGCCACTTAATAACAAAAAGACCTTTAAGACCTTGTGCCTTTACCTCTTGTTTGGTGCCGTCTTTTCAAAACCACTTAATCCACGCTAGACCCTAGTATGAATCACAGTGTTTCATTTCCCCTTGCTTTCCCTCAAGGTTTTTTTTTTGAGTATAAAAACATTGTATAACAAGAAGAAATAGCTTTTAAGACTTATTTATCATCAATCCATATTTTTAGTGCCATTAACAGTTGAATTGTTATATTGCCATATATACTGATAGGCTTATCCTTTTTCATGTGTATTTCTTGACATTTGTGTTTACAGAATCAAAAGAGCAGATCTTAGCCAACCTTGCAAACTTTGCCTATGACCCACTAAACTATGGCCACTTTCGGAGGCTCAGTGTGTTGGACTTGTTTCTTGGTAGGTACAATGTATGTCTCAAGGTGGGGGGGGGATTCCCATTTGAAATGGACTTGGATGCTTATCTAGAAATTTGTATTGAACCCTTAAAAGGTACCAATGTGGATGTGGTTCAAGCTAATTTTTTATTCCTAAAAGGTACCATTCAAAGATTTAAATAAATGTAATTAGAAATGTTATTCAGTTGGTATTTTGCACCCCTTGAAGGTATCATATCAACTAGTATTATAAATGTTAAGTTTTAAACCCTAACATAAAAGGTATGCATAACATCCGAGTCTGTTTTCCACAGGAGTCCCCC
>JANSTQ010143794.1:0-12552 GCA_026167885.1 Bergia puertoricense
CCATTCACTACACTGATGAAGGTCGACTAGACCGAAATATTTGTAATAAAGGGAGTCAAGGAGTTGCAAGTCGTCCGCCCCTCATTTATTCACGGAATTCAAGCTCTTGACCCGACAAGCAATCTGTATCCAAGCGATCCTCCTTGCCTATAACATCTTGGTGGGAAAGCCAACTACTTCCATTATCACAAACTATATATATATATATAATTACATAATGAATTACATTTATTTTATATTTGAACTAGATTACATTCGTTTGAATTACATTTGTTAGTTTTTCGGTTTTCATTCTCATTTCAGGCTAGACTGCCCACCAAATGGATGCCTCCAGAATCCTTACTCTACCACCGATCCACCACTAAAAGTGACGTGTACGTGTACTATTTTGCTAGCTTTGAGTTGAACTTCTAAACGTTGGATTTCTTTCAATCTTATACTTAGACAAAGTTTGAACTTCTTGCCCCTTAGGTGGTCGTATGGTGTTGTTCTGTGGGAAGTATTCACCATCGGTAAGTCTGATAACCGTACCATTTCCATATTTCACTATGGCGTCACAAGTTGAACAAAAACACAAACGATTAAATTCACTCTTGTTTTCAAATATCAAGTCCGAGTTAATTTTGTTCCGAATATAATGGTTTAAGAACTGGTCGCACTAGCGGACGAATTTGTTTTTCTTACCCTTTTCTTTCAGAAGTTCTATTTTTGGCCGGCCAGGTGCCATCGTCCTGGACAATTGTTGGGACGAACGGAATCCAAAGCAATTGTTTAGTTTATTTTACTCATTCGCTGTCATTGCGATACACACGCCGGAAAAAATATTAAATCGACATGCGTTGAAATGTAAATGGAATATTGCCCCTAAATGGCCAAAATAGGTATACTTAACAGACAAAGGCGACAACTTTGTTTAGTTTGCAGTTTCGTCTGGATAGTGCGTATTCCGCCTGGAAGAATCTTAAAAAAGTACAATGGAATTCCGTTTCGGGTCATGAAAATGTGGTCGTGTTAAAGAGGTTATCGTATTATCTGCGTACGGTCAAATTATTGTGCCAGAATCTTCTAAAAAATGCCACAACAACTATACCTTTAATTGCACTATAAACTAACCTGTTTACAAATAAATAAAACCAAACAATTTTAAAACAAAACATTTCTTCCAGTCCCTTGTTACAAAAAATACTTAACGCGACTGCAATACAATGTTTATTTGGCACTAAAAAGATCTGAGTGTCAACCGGCTTTTTTCTTTGCGTAAATCAGTAACTTTGTTGTTTGCATATACTAAAACAAGTTCGTTTACGGTTTTGACACTTCCCTTTGCCTCTGGGAAATACAAAAGATCTTGTAACTTGGTATGAGGCTCCTTTTGGCACAAGTGCAGCCTCTTACTGAGATATATAAATGACAACCAACCGTGTACTCCATTATTGATATATTATAATTAGCTGGACTTTAAATAAGTGGCGTACAAAGTTCTCAAATAATTTATTAAACAATAGACCAAAAATTTGAAAGAAGGAAAAGACTAGAGCTCTAGCAGTACTTAGGTCTCCGGGATAGGCTTTAAATAGCTGATGCTTGGCCACGACACATTCTTTTACACCAATGAGATGACAAGAAACAAGTTTTATGATCAAACCCAGCCTCGCAACTAGCAAATCACAGAATTGCAATTCACATCTCGCAGGTTAGGCGATTTATCAAATCACCGTGAATAATGTCGGCAGCCACTGTTATCCTTTGATGACTTCGTTAGGGCATTACCAGATGATCAATTATCTTATTAACCTTTGGTGACGTCATATGACGTCCCCTTCTTGGATTTTTTTGAGAGTCCCAAAATTCACCGAAAGCGAACAAAATATGTTTGAAAACATTGGAAATGCACCTGAAACGTACAAATTTATTATTCTAATGAAAAAACAGTCAGAAAAAACCTTTTGGAAAAAATGTGAAATTTTTTTCTAAACCTGACATTGAAAAAGTGGTTGCCAAAGCTACAGCTTAATTAAGCGGAACAAAAACGGGACGTCAAATGATTCTCTAAAAAAGTTTTAGGAAAAGTCACCAAATATCCTTTCCGGATCTACAGTAGCTGCCGAACTATAGTGGTTTAAAATTGGCGCGTGCACTTTCGTTCCCCCTACCCCCCTGGCCAGATAGATTAATATCACTCTTTAAGACAACATTCAGGACGAAGTTTTTTTCTAATAAGGTACTGAAACGTGAAAACCTTTATTAGAGAAAGGCGACCTGAATCACAATTGTTCTGCTGAACCATTAATGTTCTATAGTTTTATATTATGATTATATCGCGACATATTTGTTGCTGTTTTTGCCATCCTTGTATTAAAAAACAAAACAAAAACCAAAAAATAAACATGATATTACATCTCCTCAGGTGATGTGCCTTATCCTAAAATCAACAAAAAGGATCTACCGCAGATGTTGGAAAACGGATACAGGATGAGAAAACCCAGACATCTGTCAAATGAATTGTAAGGAGAACTGTCCAAACGTTAAAGTTCACTTACTTCATGACACATCCGTATCATGATGTTGTATTTATGTTCTATAGTGGTTGGTTTTACCAATAAAAGTAATAAAATTTCCAAAAAATTATACATATTATGAGCTAGTAAGTATGTAAGAAGTTAGCTAATGAGCTAGAAATACTGAGCTAATGAGTTGATGAATAAATGAATTTGTGAGTTGAGATATACTAAGTTGAGTTTAAGTTGAAAACAAACGCAGAACATCCTATCGCATCTTGCAGAAAAGGTTATAGGAACAATTTCGTACTTGGCATTGATACAACCCTAAGAATTTTCAACTCTTCTTTTCGACTTGGTCTCTCGCCTACAAAAAGTTGGGAGTTACGATCCCTAGGTATATTTGTGGCTCTGTCATGGGTAATTCATCCACTTGACTGTAAAAATATTTTTGTTAATAAATTTGCCACTTTTGTTGAAAATACTTATTTTTGATATTGAACTTGTGTTTCCATCTGTTGTCATATTTTTTTGGTATGTTCAATAAACGTTGAAGATCTGTGGCTGTCGTACTTATAATTAATAGGTCATTTTACGTACCTGAGGCTACCTACGTTTTTTTCTTCTTCTTTAACCGCTTTACATTTGTTTGTTTTTAATAAATCAGAAATTATGTGAATCAGTTAGCGAGTTAGCGATCGAAACAGTTCAGTAGCGAGTTAGTCAATTAGTGAGTTGGTGGTGAGTAAATACTAGCTCAGTCAAACCAATCCCATTCCCGTCTCATCCAGACAGTGCCAGCAATGTTCTGAAAACTGAACAGAGGATGAAAAACACTAATTGGCTTCCTGCAAAGGATTCAACAAAATTAGACAGAATTATTTTAACTTAATTGTCCACAAAGGTTAATCCTTTTCGTGATTCAATGGCGACAAAAAGGTCTATTGCAAACAAAAACTCCAACCTCCTGAAGAGAATATTAATGTTAATAAAATTTTATCTAATACTTCTCCCATGATCATTTACTGTTTTGTTCTCCAGATTTTATATAGTTCTTAAATGCTGGAACCGCGAACCCGACAAGCGACCAACATTCGACTCATTGGCTGCAGAAGTTTTAACGATGCTTGATGACCACACGGTAAGCTTCCCTTTTCGTTTAAATATACTATATAAATGAAGTTGATTTAGTTCTTTGTCCAACATGCAACACATGGTGCAGGCAATAAATGTTAAATACATTGAGTTTTCAAGGAAAATCCGATGTTTATTCTTGAGCTACTTTAAAAATGATAGTCTAGAAACAAATCAGTAGATATGAGGGTTTCGAGGAGCCTAACAAAAAAAACCTGTTAATTGTTCTCTTGTGCTTGCTCTTTTCTGAGATTCTGGTTAAACACGCTTTTACTTTAGTTTAAAAAACGAACACGAACAAATAGATGCATAAAAATGATGAACATTTAGTCCCTGCGAGGTATATAAACTATAAAATATATACGATATTATGAAATGTCTCTAGTAACAACACAGTCAGACCTTGCTCACATAAAAACATCATGGTGAAAATTGGCAAAACTGAAAACTTGATAGGAAAGCGTTAAATAGGAAACTAAATCTTTCTATCCCTCCCCCTCCCCCAGAATTTCGACTTATTTACTCTAATCTTCCAGTACTTTATTTGTTTGCTTGCATTTATGGAGACAACATTTTACACAGTTCCCGGAGCGAACCCCCTTCGTCGTCCAAACATGCCATGAACTATTCCAAAACACAATTTGCGGCTTCATCAACAAGAGTTAATATGGTAAATTGTTTTACGCTACATGTATGGGTGGAAAGCTAACATTTTGAGGGTAAGCTGGAAACGAAGGGCTAATTCTCGAAACTTCAGCTTTCCCACGTCAACTTTACAGCGCATAACATACCATGTTAACTCCTGCTTGTTGAGCAATCCACACACTTCGCTTACTTGCTGTGTTTACTCCAAAACATATATTCATAGTAACCAGAAGACGTTTGAATAACCTAAGATACGTTCTGCTGCATTACGTTATTGTGTTCTTTTGTTACTGTGTCAGCAAACAGAGGATCTTCTATAAAGTATTAGCAAGAGAACATAATCCTAAGAGAACGTATCTTCGTATGACCGCGCTACCAATGATAATGTTTTGAGAGCTATTTTTAGAAATGATGGTATTTTTAGTGGCTCGCGTGAGCATAGCATGTACCTTGAATAAAGCGCACTTGTGGTGTTGAGCGCCCTTTTTGAATTTGTTTTGGGATTGTTTGAAAACAATGGTTTATTCTTATGGTGACAAAATAAGCATTGAAGTTCAAAAGGATATGTATGGGTTAAACCGAGTAAAAGGTCGTCCAATTTGGGAAAATTGTGAGTGAGTTTTTCCCATGTTTGACTGCTTATTAATGAAATACTGTAGGGGACAATTTAATAAATGAAAGAGTGCGTGATGGCGCGGGCTTTGATGACTCAGAAAGTTAATGTGGGCCAAAACAAATTTATACAAATTTGCTATCAAATTTTACAATTAAAAATCATAACATCTCTCAGATGGAGTCATCCGTTCCCTTTTCAAAATCCAAAACTAAGTTCAAGACTTGTTGCTTCGCACAGTAGTAAAACTTTTCCAGTTTATAAAAGTCTCAAAGATAAAATACTTTTTAAAAAAGTACTCGGACCTTTCACTAAACATGTCATCTGAAACCGTCAATTCACTGTGGAGCTGAAATAATCGGAGATGAACAGTCTGGCAGAACTGGATTGATTTCTGCTTTTTCGTCTACTATTACGGAGATGTTTTGTTGCTTTTTTGCGGAGACATTCACAATTTCAATCTTTATTATATATGCCATCGGCTTGTATCTTCAGGATCATTCAGGCAAGTGCATGATTTTCCTGGCGGAATGATTTACAAGCTTCTCGCTTCTAACGTTTTAGTTAAGGGAAAGTTCTGTTTCATTGTTTTCATGCGCTCCGACTTCGTAATGTTGGATGTTTTCGATTCAATTATGGTTTTGGTTGCATGCGAATTATGGCAAATACTTAACAACCTTTACCGAACTTGTAATGCTCTTTGTAGTGCTTTTATTAAATGAAACATTTTTTGGCAACTCGATTTTTTCTGTCAAAGTTTTAGAAAACTAGAAAATGAAGCCATTTTGTTTCACAGGCCGCTCTCTCTTGAATAATTGTATGAACCTGTACGCTAAACGTGTTGTTTTGGTAATTTTGTAAATGCCCATGTGAAATCTCAAACTAGAAGGCAGTTACAGAAAAAGTTTGGTTTCATTTGGCCCCCATGTTATTTTATAAGTTTTCACATAGTCAACGGAAGTTACGTGGAACCAAACTTTGTTTTACTTGTAGATTTCATAATTGCAGATTTCAAATTCAAAAACTTGAATTGAAACTTCATCCGTCTGCTAGCACCGGTACTTCTAGGTGAAGAAAATGAAACGGCCCAAACTAACACGTAAAACACTTTTTGGACCCGTTATTTCGATACGTAGAAAGGATTTTGTGTTACAACTAATTTGTTTTGCATGGAGAGTCGAGAGAGACCTCCCGCCAACATTAATTTGCTCAAACAAGTTGAGGTTTTGTTTACAACTTCACCACAACAAAATTCTTCTGATTATAGTTCTCCCGTCATTTACGTTGACTGTAATAGTCATTTCATTTTTGATTAAAATGTTAGTAAATTGCGAATCGGCCATTTTTCTCCTGCTCAAACAATATCACGAGTGCAAAAAGAACCAATCGTGTTGCAGATAAAAATAGCTTCTGATCTAAAAATAGATCTCAAAATAGAATTATCATTGGAATAGACCCATGTATGAAAGATGCGTTCTCTTGGCGAGTCATTAATTACAGCTTTAATGGGAAAACACAAGCACATTTGTAAATAACTCATTTTGTTGATGCAATCAGTATTCGATGTTAGCTAACACATATTGCTCTTAATGAGATTGTTTTTGTCTCTTCAGACATACATCAATCTTGATGCATACGATGATCATCTGTACGAAAATTTTGATGCGATCGAAGAGGAAAGAGAACGTCGAATGAATGGAAGAATGACGACAGTTTGGAACTAATTCTGGAATTAATTCTGGAAATTGCTTATAATAATTTGTATTCCTAATACTTTTTACTATTTTGCCTAATTTTCCCGAAGTTTTTCCGAATAAGTTTGAGTCTTTGAGAAGCTAGGATAAGTTGTTTACACACTCAGTTAAAATGTGACAGTGATAACAGTTGATATTTTTGCAAATGTCGCTGAGGCGATGCAGGCACCAGTAATTATAAAGGTTCTGACTACAACAAGGCTAGTGTGGTCAATTTGCGACAGCACCAATACTGTTGCAATGATGGCATTTTAATAGTCACAGCGATGTGACAGCAGTGGCATTGAAATTGCTTTACGCGATGGCAGTGACAAACTCACTGCTATGGCATTAATTCATCTAGAAAGGTCCAATTAACAACATTGTGACATTGATGAATATAGCTGTGTACACGTGATAATAGTATATAGTAATATTCTCACTGCGCTGTATATTCAACAAAATAACGTGGCGTTACTGGAGTTTCTTGGGACTGGAGGAGGGAACTCAAATAATGCTAGTGCTAACCATACCAAGCTTGATATGCTAATTAAACAAGTCAATATAATAAAACTTGTTGCTAGTAATATCATTATGACATCACTTGTAGTAAGAAAACCGCCATCTTAGAATTTTTGACAGCCATCCTGTCTTTTTTTGTGAGAAGAAATGTCTTTAAACATTGACTAACAATTGTCAAAAATGTTTGAGTGAACTCTAACTAGTACAAATTACAATTTGAAACAAAAGATCTTCATAAAGTTTGAAAGTACAACAAAATTCAAAAAAGTATCGTGGCCTGTCATTTAGAAACGTATTGCCATGGAAACGTTTGATTAATAAACAAATGATTAAGAGTTTTAGCTTTTACCCCTTCTAGGCTGAATAGAAATGAAAACAGCTCTGAAACACCGTTATTGGTTTGTATCGCTGTTACAGTGTTGTCCCTTCAGAGTTCTTCCGCACAAGGGTAGACACGTTTTTCGGATATGTATTTTATGTGTGTTCAGATTGCAACAGGATTGTTACTAGTTTTTGATTATCATTAAGCTAGAATTATGCTAAAAATGTAAATTTGAGACTGGCGTTCTAGTTCTAACAGTGAAGATAATATGTAATATGTAACCTTTCCGTCGAAAAGATATAGTTAAATGTTCGTAAAACTACAGCAAACGTCAGGATTTATTATTGGTATTGACATGGAAAAATTATTAACAAAATGCAGCAAAAACACTATTAGAATATTTCAGTCTTGTAAAGACAAAAGGGATCACACATTCTTCATTGAATCCAAACCTGAACGTTGTTAATGGTTATCCCCGATTTCTACCTGTATTTGTATTGTTTTATTCAAACGCAATAAAATTAAAGGCATGCACTAAAAAACTTCGTGGGTAATTTTTCTTGTTGTCTAAAATGGTTATCTTTTGCAATTCTTACAGCACGTGTATTTACGTCAAACATGATATTCTACCTTTCCTTAGGCGTTTTAGTTTACCAAAACGAAGGATTCGTTTTTTATTGGCCCCACTCCACCAGTGGATGTACAAATTTACTGCGGGCGAATCTTGTTTCAATGTAGTACATTTAACTAATGATTTGCATTACTCTTAACATGCAAGATTCTGTAAAACGACACAACGATCCTATTGTTAGATGCTATCTATTAAGAGCTGTTATGAAGCGCCGACGTGGCATATGGTGACGAAAGCAGTTACATCCCGCTGAGTTTGATGGAAGTGACGTGGGCGAGACAAGCCAGATAAATAGATATGGTTACGTATACAATAAACTAAACAGCAGCTCCTGCCCTTTCATCCGACGCAATAGCTGCAATTACCAGTGCAGTGGCTACCACAATAAGCCAAGGCATTAGAGATGCTGGTTAAATCAACACGGACACCACCATCACAGTAGCCGCACAGTGGTACTTGACCTATTTTTTGCTAGGTATGTGCCACTGGCCCTTCAGAGCCTCTACCCCATAATAGTCACTTTCGTAGACAATCATAAAACCTACATGCATCTTAGTAATTTGTCACTATGATTTCTGACAATGGAAGCCGGAGCTTTTAAGAGTGCTTTGTAATTCATAAACTTTCAAAAGAAAAATCAGATTGTTTTAAGAGCTAATTCGAGGCGAATTGCAGTCACAATTGACGAAACTCAAAGTCTTCTCAGTGCCACTTAGGCGAACGTGTTGAAAAGCGCCCCCTCCCCCATTCTAGTCACTCTGATGAAAAACACGGTCCCATTTTAGTCACTTCAGTCTCAAAAATGTGACGCCATCCAGCGGGACATCGCTATTAGCCCAATTATGGGGAATACCCTTCCCCCCGGGGGGGATCTGGCAAAAGCTTTGTTGCCATAGCAATGCGTCGGGCCAAGGGTTTGACAGTGAGGAAAATGTTTTAATGTGTTAAGTTCACAAATGTGTAAATATCTAGGCATAATGGGCTAAAGAAAAAAATCTAGCGACACACAAGCACTACTTATCATAAAAATGGTAATCTTTGTAAAAACCGTAGGGAGCCACCTTAAATTCAACCTAAATCAACTCTTCTTGCAACGCATTAATTACAGTTGTTTTCAAATTCGATTTCAGCCGAAAAGACGGTAAGTGTTAACACCCTTTTTCAATTAATTATGATAGTAACCTTTGTCATTTCACAACTATATAGTTTATTTCAGTTAAGCTAAAGTTTCAAACACTCCTTGCGGTCTAAACAATTGGATGGTTTTTATCATAAAATAATCCCTTATGACCAATAGCAAGGCTGGTGCGTGTAGGGCAATGACCATGTGAACACTGGTTCAAAAACACGAGTTGGTTTAGTGTTTTATTTATTCCAACAAGGCGTAGCACTTGTCCCTGATGAAGATATTACTCCTTAACTGGTCCTGCTATGTGTTTGAAAAACTAAGCTTATCAATAGATAAGTTCTAGAGCTCCAGATTTCATTTGATCTCCTTGTGTCAATTTTATTAGATGTGCGGCTATTTTTATTAAATTTTGCGTTAGTATTACAAGTTATTTCGGATTTCATCTATTAATTTGATTGAAGGTTTAGTTTTGTTAGCGTTTTACCACACACGATTTCAATCAATCGCGTACAGGAGTTTTAATACCAAAACATTGCGCGATTTGCTCCAAAGGGGGTGTTACACGCTGCAATACTCAAAAATGTTGCTGCAATTGTTGCGAAAAGTAGAACCCAATTCTGCTTTCTGCAACGACTGCAGCAGCTTGTCTCGCAACGATTTTGACCATTGCAAGGGGTGTTACACGCTGCAATGGTTCATGCAGCATGTCTCGCAACGGCGTTGCGAGACTTGCTGCACGAAAAATTGCAGCGTGTAACACCGCCTTAAAACGCTTGGAGACGAATAATCTGTGAAATAACTGTCCTCTACTTCCGAGATTGAAATGTGTGAAACGTCAGGAAATTCAAACCAAAGAAGCAATTATTTACGTCATCTCTCGGATTGTCCTTAGATTTTGAAGATCTCGTCATTTTTTTCTTAGCATGAATTGTAAAGCAGCTGCATATTGGCGTTAAAACATTGAAAACACGCGTATGATAACCCAGTGGATTAAGAACCCACAAGCTTGAAAGTTCAAAAAATCCTCAAAATATACCAATCTACTCTGCCTTCTAATCCATGTGTAGGGGCTTTACGATCTAATTGAATTGTGGGTAGGCATTATAAGAAAAGCCTACAATCCATTACGTGCATAGAAGAACACGTTAGCAGATTCGCTTTCGCGAAAAAGAGATCAAGTAGACTTGCAAGTGTTGCTGCAAGCAGTATGTCAAAGAGTGAAAGGTTGTGTAATGCGAGTTCAAAAGGTGTTTTCTACTTTTAAATCTTTGTAAGTAAGTTACTTGTGAACGTCTTTGTGTTTATAGATGTAATAGCACAACTCAATTTACAACCGTCGAAGAACTTTGGTTTGTTTTCGAAAACGTGTCGCTCGACGAGGCTTGTTTTAAAACTTTAGGACTTTATTGTTTCTTTCCAATCTTTCATTATCTGAGTTCGTTTTACAAATTGTCATTATTTGATTTGCTGCTCCTTGCCTGCTATGTCTGTTGTGCAGTTTTCTGTTAGTCGGTCGAGTTGTGGGTCGTGGACGTGCGCTTCTTATTTTAGGCATGAATTTATGTGCCGTGCGTTGTTGACTTTGCTTTTTAAACCAAAGCCTGGTAATTATTTTTGGTATAGGGTGTTTTGTGCAACAGTTTAAAGGTATTCAATGTTTTGTTTTATTTTTGTGGGTCATCGAAATTTGCACAGCAAAGAAATTATGTAATTGTTTTAACAATTATAGACTCGGGACTCTCCGACTGTCGTGGAAAACCAAAACACTGATTTCGCTGTGGAGATGAAACTTGCGATAAAGCGTACGTCAGTTATAATTGGCTGTTTCATTACAGACAGTAGGAACATCACAAACCACTGAGAAAGCTTTTGAAAAATTGAAAAAAAGAGTCTTTTAGCAAGTACATTAGCACTAAAAATGAGAACAAAGTATTGACTTCATAGTGACAGAGTATGACACAGGTAGCACAACAACTGAACAGGTGATTTCTTGGCAACAAATAATACTGACAAATTTTAAAATTGGCCGACTATTTGATTCGTGGGCACTGGAAGCGGTGAGGAGGGGCTGAAGCCGAAAAGACAAAACGATTTATTTCATCTTCAATGAGAGCGAAAAAACAATAAAATGCAGATTAATTTTCAAAAAATATTTTTTACCAGTTCTATGGCAAAATCGCAGAACAAGTTTAATTTATATTCAATTTGGTGAATACGGAATAGAAATAGAAAAAAAAAACCCATTTTCTGATGGTGACAAAATGAGAAAATTGGTGTTCCAGTTCTAACAGTGAAGATAATATGTAATATGTAACCTTTCCGTCGAAAAGATATAGTTAGATGTTAGATGTTCGTAAAACTACAGCAAACGTCAGGATTTATTATTGGTATTGATATGGAAAAAATATTAACAAAATGCAGCAAAAACACTATTAGAATATTTTTCTTGTAAAGACAAAAAGTATCGCACATTCTTCATTTTTACCAGTTCTATGGCAAAATCGCAGAACAAGTTTAACTTATATTCAATTTGGTGAATACGGAATAGAAATTTTAAAAAAAAAAATTTCCGATGATGACAAAAAGAGAAAACTTGTGAAATAGTAGTAAAATTATGTCTTGCAGGACTGAAAGAGTTGCTCAATTTGTTAACTTAATTCATTACCTTATAGTGAAATTTTTTTCTAAAATAGGACTGCGCAGTGGAGGTGTAGTGTGTATTTGGTAAAGTGTGCAGTCTTTATTTCCTGTTTATTCAGAGACTTTTTATGGAGCTTGGTGTGTACTGGCTTATATTTGAGGAGTGGGGGATAGACATAGTTTTGAAACCGTACTACTTTGATCGTTTGATCAAACTACTTTCTCTCATTTCCCGATTTTTGTAAGTTTTCGTTTTGGAATAGTTTTACTCATGTGCTTTTCAAAGCGTCAAAAAGTCGCGGGTTCAATGCTATAAGGTGCAGAAATGTGCACGATTAAAATTTAAATCTTTCAGGGGCGAGCATAAGGTTGTTATCTAATCCTAACTTGGGTCTTCTTATCACAAGTTTAGCTTACAATTGTTGCAGGCTGTGCAAAGGCGGATTCAATGATGTTTCTTTTTTCTTCGAGAGATGATGTTTTCAGTCGGCCAGTGTCGTTTAGTCCTCGTTATCTATTTGGAAAGTATTTTTAATTATTTCTTTTTAATATTTGTTATCTGCCGTAAGTGTCAAGACAAGCTCTTTCGAATCCAAAGGACGGAAGTAGAGGACCATAATCAGGAAGATCCTTGTGAGAACTACTCCAGGTAAAGGAGGAGAGATTGTTACATCACCGTCCACAT
>JANSTQ010143805.1:0-12551 GCA_026167885.1 Bergia puertoricense
TTCATTCTGAGCCGGTGATTCCACATTATATCACGTCTCTCTCCCGAAGCTAAAATGTTAACTGTATAGCGATACTAGTGTGTGTATTGTGACTGTATTTGGCTGAAATTGACATTGTATTAGCGAATACAATGCCCGTCCTTCGCTTGCGAAGATGACCATGGATTTCACTTTCATTTGTGTGATTGGAGATGATTAATATAGCCAACATAGCGTCCAGGTAAACAGCGTTGAAAAATTTACACGATTCACTGAGAAACGGGTCGGGCACAGTCATCATCCTCATCAACACTATATTTTAAACGCGGAAAGATGTTACTAAAATAGGTCAAACAAAATTGTATCTGTGGTTCCTGTCACCCGACCGACCCTATAACTTTTTATTGCCATTTTGGCTTACTTTTCCTTTCTTTGAGTCAAAATGTTTTCAAAAACTCGACACCAGACAGGTTTCAACAATTATTAAACTGTAACAGGCTTTTTCCGAAGAAATGAGTATACTCTACATGCAGACCAAGTTGCTCCTGTTTGTCTTCAGGTTGTGGCATGAAAATGAATTTTTGTTGAAATTTTGTAGAGAGAAGGCAAATAAAGTATTTCTGTTGTTCTATATGTATATGCATGCGACAATGTTGATAACTGCGAACGACCCCTTGAGCTTTCTTAGGCCCTGTCTACCCAGGACTTTCCCCGCCCCTCCTTTTTGCTAGGGAAAAGCCCTGGGAACGAGTTTGGTAACATCACATAAGATCTTGGGCTTGAAGTGTAATCAACAGTACTGAGTTTTTCACGGCACAAAAGCCTATCCAGTGTGTGACTTATCACTTTCAAAAGCGCTGCGTCTCACGTTAATCGCTCCAAGTGTAGACGGAAGGCTTTAAACAGTGCAAACGAAGCCTTAGCCGAGTTTAAGTGTGGCAATGAAGAACGGAATGAATTTTAACAACTAACGCGATTATGATCAATGTTATTGGCTTTCGACCGATTTGGAGTGTATCCTCGATCGATCCGTGATGGCTGTGATCCGATCCCGATTTTATTTTGTTTCGTTATTGTGGATCAGATGGGTCGAATGCCGTACCTTTCTTAAGTTAATGCCAAATAGCAATTAAGGTTTACCTATCCACTGAGTATCCTGGTCAAGTCAAATCAGCCGAACCCGAAAAGCATCACGAAATAAATAGCGAGGCTAAATGAAATTTAGCTTTAGCCTTCGATTGGAGCTCGAGATTGGTTTAATGATCTGCAACCATGCACAAGCGTCGAATCTTTCACAATCACTTATTGCTATCGTTCAACAGACCCTCAACCGAATTTTCAGCTGCAAAGCATTTGTTCGTCAGCTCCTGTGTCCAAGGGTTTTCCGTCAAGGAACGGTTATTCGTGTATCCTCCAAAACCCAATAAAAATAATAACATAAAATGGGTCTTAGCATGTAACGAAGTGAAATCTAGCAAATCCTCAACAGTTTTGAATTGTACTATTTTGTTGTTGATTATCAAATTTCAATAAGTCAGCCTGACTGGGTTTTGTCTAGACAATTTATAAAAGGGCCAATTACATGGCGAATTTCAGCCCGGGCTGAGAATTTGACCCGGCGAACCGGGCTGAATAAATGTCTTATTTTAAAAAATGCGATTATATGAACATAGTTTCAGCTTGGGCTGAATTTTATCTCGGGCTGGGGCTGGAATTTTCAGCCCGGCCAAACGGGCTGAATAACCCCATGTAATCTCTAATTCTTTTTCAGTCCGGGGTAGACTTATCCCGGGATGACTTTCATCCCGGGACGAGAAGTCTCATGTAAACGGGCCCTTAGTTAATTAGTTGGACCCTTCGGCAACTCTATACGGATTTTTCATTTTACCGATTTTACGTGTGGATAGAATATGGAATGACTCCAACTATTAGTATCTTCTGATGTCAATCAGTTTTGCTCGAGTTTTAAAGTGCAGGTTGCATACAACACGATACCTTTTACGGTTGCAGCGGTCAATTGAATGGCATTTCACATAAACATTGGAACTATTGGTAGCTATAATTTAAAATTATTACAATCCTAAATTCATCGAGATTAACTGTTTCTCTCTATGTTTCTTATTGGTACCATTTAGGGGTAAAACTCAGCCTAAGCCACACCCAGACTGGTACCATTTAGGGGTAAAACTCAGCCTAAGCCACACCCAGACTGGTACCATTTAGGGGGAAAAGTCAGCTTAAGCCACACCCAGATTGGTACCTTTTAGGGGTAAAAGTCAGCCTAAGCCACACCCAGACTGGTACCATTTAGGGGTAAAACTCAGCCCAAGCCACACCCAGATTGGTACCATTTAGGGATAAAAGTCAGCTTAAGCCACACCCAGATTGGTACCATTTAGGGGTAAAAGTCAGCTTAAGCCACACCCAGATTGGTACCTTTTAGAGATTTAATTAAATTTTAACGAGCATCCCCGCCCTTTTTATATGGGATTCCCCCCTATCCCGGTCAACATCTGTTTCTAAAACCATAGCGTAGTGAAAGCTCACTCATCCAACCATTGGTATCGCCGATCAAAGTTCCCACTTAAACAACAGACGATTGACAGTTTTCAAAGTTTCCCTCTGCTTTCACTGAAGAGACATATTTCAATCAGTAAACTCGCAGCTGTAGTAAATCTAAACCAATATTCACACATCTTCTAATCTGTTAACCCTAGAACGTTTGGGGGGGGGGGGGGGGAAAAATTACCCCCCTCCCCCCTCGATTTTTTTCAGCTTTCGTGCAGACTTTTTAATATTTGCACAAAAGCTTTTTAGTAGCTGTTACTTATTAGTAAACATGTATTTTAACGATGATTTCAATTTGCCACCACTTTTGAATTTTTCTAACTTTAAAGTTGACATAACTACTGGTCAAAAATACTGAAAAAACGCGATTTTTTGAAAAGTGACGTCATTTATTTGGATATGGTAGCCATGGCAACCAATTAAAAAACACGTGACTACACTGACTGAAAGTTTAAAGACTGCTGAACACACATGCCAAATTTCAGGAAGAACAGATGAGGCATATTGAAAGTAGTGGTGGGGGTGGTCCAACGAACACCCCCCCCTGCCCCCCGCAAAAAAACAAAACAAAAAAAAACCCGTTTGTGTTTCTCTAACCAAACGTTCTAGGATTAAATGACTCGATGCTTCGAAAGCGTGACGGAGCACATATAAAGAGTTGAGAAGGCTACATTGATATCCTTGCCAATTTCGAAGAATTGTTCATTAACACTGTGAAAATGACGGAAATTGTTGGAATCGTCTATCCGTCTTCCAACAGTTCTTTCATTTATCGACAGGGGGCCTAACAGCAAGAATAAACAGAACTAAGTCGGCTGCTTCCTTCATTCTTCGAAGTTTGATTTAATTTTTAAAAGCGTCTGACTGAATATTTTTGGAGAATATAGACTCGACTCAAAACTTTTATATCTAAAATACAAAATATTTGGGATGGGGCTTTCACCGACCCTGCAATGATGTAAGATAAATACATGATGAAACAAAATTTTGAAACAGAGAGAACTAGTACTTCAGCTAGTTGGTAAATATTCACAAATATTTTGAGATGTTTTGGACGTAGCTGAGTGGAGAAGTTGTTGATTTTGAAGGAAATTTTTATGGTGGCCCACAAGTGCCACGGCAAAAAAGAAAAGCTCACGGCAAAAAAGAAAACTTCACTGCAAAAAAGAAAACCTCATGGCAAAAAAGAAAACCTCACGGCAAAAAAGAAAACCTCACGGCGGAAGTTAAAAACTCGCGGCGGAAGATAAAAAACCATGGCGGAAGTTAAAACTCATGGCGGGGTTACTAAGGTTACTACTAGCCCACGTGACGCTGGCTTGGCTGTCACTTGTCTTTGCCGTGCTGCATGATCTGTTGCATGTGGTTTACCAGCTCATTCAACGCGACATACACTGGCTTGTCAGTGTGATCATGTTTTGTTCCTCATGTGGCAAAGAGAACGTCCAGGGGAACAAATTCTGCTCGAACTGTGGTAAAGGTAAGAAAACTTATATAATCCTTCTTCGGCTTCAAAATCAGAGTGGTCTGTGATGCAGTTTAAATGTTCGAAATTCCCACTGAGAACAGCAACAACCTCGATCCCTCTGCAGCAGACACACTCGATCTCTTCCTTTAATGTGGAAGTCGAGCCTTTTGCAAACTGCCACCAATTCGTGACTGAAAATCTTTTGGACTCATCCTCACCTAATTGCATTTAAGCCTAGCTTGATTCTGACTGATTATCACTCGAATGTTCCGGCTTGAAGCTAAAAGGTTCGACACTGAACTTTTTTTGGTCTCCATTTTTCTTCGCACAATTTTGCGGGGGCCTGGACACTCTGATTTTGAAGCTGAAGAAGGATTATATAAGTTTTCTTACCTTTACCACAATTCGAGCAGTCTTTTATAGTATCTCTTAATCCGAATCTTTTTCTTGTCTGGACCCCAATATCTGATGTCAGTTGACATACCAGCAATCTAACAAGCCCAAGCTCTTGAAAACTACAAAGTTTCTTTTTTGGTATGCCAAATAGCAGTCTACCAAGTCCCTACAAGAATGTCATATGTAGCGGTAACTCGGCCATCTGGAAGGGTTAGGACTGGCCACTGTTCCTGTTCCCTATTCCATGTTGATCTGCAGTGTAATAGACCAGCCTTTGTAACTTTGCTCACTGTTTATTTTCTTTTTGTTTTCTTTTTCTCTTTTCATTTAGTGTGCTTGTACCGTGACTTCGGCTATTTGCTCATCTGGTACAAAAGTTAAAACAGTTGACTGTTCATCAAGATCAGCAATGACAAGATCATCTTCGCTACTCTCGTCATCATCTGACTCAGGATCTGATTCTTCACTGTCTTCCTCACTGCTGGACAACTCGTTTTTGTTGCCTGGACGTTTCTGTCGATAGTAATGGTAGCGAATTGCCATTATTTTGTCCAGCTTTAGACCAACAGTGGTCAGACCCTGTTCCTTAAGGTACAGATCGATCTGTCTTACCTTTAGTTTTTCAACTGTGCCATTCTCAATGAGTGTGCCCCACCGATATTCCTTGTATGTTAGCTCCTTTTCTAACTTTCTTTTCTCCTTAGCCTCCCTTGTTCTAATATCCTTCCTAATGTTAATATCATTTAGATGGCCGAGGTATTCAACAACATGCTTTTCCTCGACGTTGTAGGTTGCACAGAAAGCAGCAATGGTATTTGGATTGTCCGCAGAGATGGCATTCTGTTGGTATAAATCCTTCAGACATTTTCTTGGTTGATAATCGTCTGGAGTACGACCTGTTGTTGGTGTTTCGTACATATCCATAAATTGCCCAGGATTTTGCTTGTCTGGCACAGACTGAGAGATTCTCTCTGTTACTGGTCTCACCCATCTGTTGTTGGTACACCTTCCAAAATTTTCAGTGATCCCCCCTCTGTTCTCCTAAAAATCAAGTGATCTCCCCCAAATCCTCCGACCCCCCCCAGGCGATAAATCATGACCCGCCCCTTAGGAACAGTGTTTGTTGCGTTCAATTATTTTTTTTCACAACAAAATAAAAGGGGAAATTTTACATTACATTTGGAGCAGTACAAAAAATGTATCCGATCGCTACATTGGAGTAGTGCATCAGACACTACTTGGCATGGATTAATAATCTGTATTGCTTGGGGCGCGTTAAAAATGTGTGACGGACTTTTCTTCACAAAAGAATATTCAAAGTAATTTTGTTTCACCGTTACAAACAAGATATGTGCATTTAAAAAGTGCGGAATTATTTTTGTTCCTGAGATGAACTGAGAAAAAAAAGAGAAGCAATTGAACCGATTATCACGTGCTAGGAGTTGGCCAATCAGCCAGCGTTTCCTTTTTTTCCAAACTCAAAATCCCAGAAGACATTGCGATATTTGTGACAAGAGTGGCCAGTGTCCACTCAATTTCGCTGAAGAATGCGTGAGGCGAACTCCTTGAAATAAAATATTAAACAGAAATGTTCTTGTACTTTGGATAATCTAAAATGGAGTTGCTTACATACCCACTTACACTTCTAGCTCATAAATGCATTCAAAGAATTGACAACGAGTGAAAATAAAAAATGGCCGCCGTTTTGAGATCTGCGCGTGCGAGGTCTTCTGGGATGGTGCCTTATGATCACTTAAGTCATGTGCCGAGCGCTCAACAGCCAATCATACATCTTGGAGTATGTTGTTTTGTGTCGAGGTAACTGATCAATTTTTATCGCTTTTCACAGTAAACTTCATAAACAAGTTCATTTCCTCTATATTTTTCTAGTGTTTAAACTGGAAAATGGCGCTTTCATACATACAAGTTTTTATTGGCAAGTGTTTCACTCGGAATAACCAGAATACATCTTGGACTTCCTTGTGATTTGATCCCGAACTGTCTGGTGAGAGCTGCTAGCTTTCTAAGAACAAAACATATTTTTCTTCGTGCAGAGAAAGAGCTAAACCAGAAAAGAAACATCGTAAGGCTTCTTTCATTAATATATTTTATTTGCCCACAATTTTAAAGAGCGGACAAATACGTTGTCGAGAGTCAGTCGTATTATGTATGTCAGTGCTTTCCCTCCGTAATACACCACCACAAGTTTATGGATATCCGATGTGTATTTGATAAACAAATTACAAATTTTAACACTGAAATACCAGTTAGTTCAAAAAAGATAAGCTGCTTCTAGAACCCATAAAATATTAACCAATTTTGTAAAAAATATTCAGATTTTCAGTATCTACAATTATAACAAATCGATGATTTTGAATAGCTGAAAAGAAAAGTCGAGTATCTTTCGGAAATAAAAATCAAACGAACTCAATTGACAGGAACTTTTATTTGTTTTAGGCCTTTCAAAAGCCAGAAATGTTATCCTTAAGTCATTTTAAAAAATCATTACTTGGTTTGCAAACCAATCTCATACGGTTTAAAGTGAACTGTTGATGTCATTTGAAGTGAACAACGCGGCGCCAGCCTGAGGAAATCCGACCACTGGATAAAAGATATCAAAGGCAACATCACCTGTTTTCTCTCAATTTGTGTCGTTTTTGAAAGTTTTGAATGAAGGATAATTTAGAACAATGCAATTATAATGAAGGCTTTTATTCAGCTAAGATTTCAAACACTATAACGAAGGAAAAAAACCCAATAGCACTGTATTTGACAATTATCTCAAGAAAAGGGAAGACTTTCAATCGTTAGTTCATTTAATGATCGCAAACCAATTCACAAAAATTTGGTGGATTTTCAATTGCAGCCGAATTCTATGAACTTTATTTAGACTGTCAATTAGCAAGTGGGCACGATGAAGGATTTTTCGGGCTTTGAAGTTACTAATTAGGCACTACGGGGAGCTCTCCTATCGCGATGAAAACGTTTAAAACATTGAAATGATGTTTTCTTACCGAAATGACAAAGTGTCAAAGGACTTCCGCTTCCTAGATAAATTTTTGGGTCACGGAACATGCAAAAAAGCAACTTAAAAGTAAAAGAGCGAGATTAGATTGTTCATCTAACTAGATATACTCTCTATTTCAGAATAGTGGCGCCCCTTTTTTGTCTTACATAAGGGAGACTATATTCTCTTCCAGAAATAACTTGTGCAGTTTCTGTTTATCTGCCTAGTTGTTTGTGCCGAGGGTTTCTGGTTAAATTTTTATGGCTCAGTGTTAGTGTTTCTTGTTCTTTTATGAAAAGAACAGAAGATGATAATTCCTCTCCTAAGGAGAAGGGATAATGAGAGTGATTAGTAAATCAAAATAAAATTCGGAGCAGCTGAAGATTATGGTAATAAGACCTGTCAACCCCAACAGATGGTTTGTTGAAGCAAAACTTTGAAGTTTAATCTCATTTCACAAAATTTTCACTATTGAAAAAAAAAATAAACAAGGCGGTCAACTTGGCAAAGACGTGATCTATAAATACTCAAGCAGTATGTGTGTCATTATTGCAATAATAACTGTCAGAAAAACCAGAAAAAGGCCACGTTAGTTTGGTTTTAAATAATTAAATCTGACTTTTCTTCTGATCTACGCACGCGAAGATAAGAAGAAATAATTTTACAAGGTGACATTTCGGGGAGGGGGTCTACTTATAGTCAAAACGAACTATTTTCACTGTAGATGTTGCAATATTAAAAACAAGTTCCTGGTTCATGATCTGTCGTTGTACATGAGAAAGAATACAGTTGTGATTTACGAAGTATTCTTGTTCTATCTTAAACAAACTATGGCGATTCCTTTCGTTTGTTCACCGGCACACAAGTTCTCAATAATGAAAGCGACAATGATATTTACGCTCATAGAAGAACTTCAAATTTTACAGATTTTTTTCCTAATGGCTTAAAAACGGACTTATTTGTAAGAGTATCATAGGAAGGTTTTGTGGGAAACGAAGTTTCAAATACGTTTTTGAGTAAATGTTATAAGATGCATGGCTCTCCTCTCTTAATACTTCATGTCTCTCTTTCTCCGTACCGTCAAGGCCACAAGAGATCTTGTTAACCAATACATTATTCTGAATAGTAACACATCGCAGTAGTGAGACCTTTGTCTCAGCGCCTATTGGTTAAAAGCTACATAAATCATAAAAACGGCACGTGTCGCGGGCTCTTGGTGTCAGCAGTTATTTGGCAGCTCATTAAAACAGCGAAAGGGCAGTCGATCGGCTATATAAGTGCTGTGCATTCGGAGCTAGCACTTTGTTGCTCCAGCTGTAACTGTCTGGATTCCTGAAAGCTATTTGTATCTCTGATACTTGACTTTGAATCAAAATTGTCCATCAAAACGCTAATTTGTTTTGCTGTAAATTTACGCCATAAAGAAAAGGCTGCAAACAAAGATGCCAAAATCTTTTCTACTAAAAAGACGGCTAAACAAGGAGTGCAAGCCTGTGAAAGAACCACATCCCTTCAACGAGCCGACAGGTTGGTCTGTTCTTGATTAAAATTCGAAACAATTTCTCTCTAATGCTTTATCCAGTATCTCTTTGAACCGATTGGTCTGTGAGTTAAGAATTTATAACTGACCGAAGTGATGTGTTTCTTTCGCTTGGACAGGTCCTTTAAATTTCTGTTGGAGTTCCCCGTATTTGGACCATGAAACACCGATCTTGAACTTTCCCCACAGGATATTTACCAGCACAAGTGATGATACCAACCCAATATATTCCGCCTATGGGGCTGATCGTATTCAACGAGAATGCGTTTTGATGGATGGCCTTCCTCATATTTTGAGTGAAGAAAAAAGCCAGATTAAAACTAGCGACGCCGCTATGGAAAACCTTAGCCCGCGCAAACGTGTGAACCAGATTCAGAAACGGCTTAAAGCCTCTGCCTTGCCTTTGGTTGAGGTAGGAAAGTCTGCTCACGGTAAAAGAAGCGACAACGAAACACCAAACCCCAAACAACCACCATTCAAGTGTGACCAGTGCGGGAAGATATTCAAAACGAAGTACACTCTTACGATTCATCTCAAAATGCCTTCGCATACCGGCGCACGCCCCTTCGTGTGTGGAATTTGCGGCAAAGGGTTTCGACTCTCTTCAACATTGTGCAGGCATAAGATTATCCATACATCAGACAAGCCACACAAGTGCCACATCTGCCAGAAAGCGTTCAACCGCTCATCCACTCTCAAGACGCACATTCGCACTCACAGTGACATTAAAGAATTCATGTGTGAAGTCTGCGGCAAGGGGTTTCATCAAAAAGGCAACTTACGAAATCACACGCTTATCCATACTGGCGAAAAGCCTTACTCCTGTAATCTGTGTGACAAAGCTTTTAACAAGCTGTCAAACCTGAAGTTCCACATGCACATACACACAGACAACACGCCATATCGCTGTCGATACTGCAAAGCGAACTTTACACGACGATGCGATTTGAAACACCATATTGCGTCCTGTGATCGGAAAACATGAACTTTAATGACATGACCTTGGCGACCAGTTATCGCCAATAATGCACTGTAGATTTGGAAATCCACTAATAAAATATTTATTGAAGAAGTGAAGATTTGATTTCAACTCCAGTACATGTGTTACAGCTATAAGTCGTTTTACGGTGACTGAACTGAGTTAAATATACAAACAAGCATGCATTGGCCTAACGACGCGACCAACACGTGCTTTTTCCCTCTGAAACAGTGGGTAAACTGCTCATGGCGGTCGAGTTGCCATTTTTGCTCTTGGAGAATGTTTTTACCCAACCGCATCTCTGAACTCGTTTCATCGACAACTACTTAGTAGATGTGACAGCAGGGAACGGTTTTGTGGCTTGTGATATGCCAGACCCAAAAGAAAACTCGAAAAAAAAAACCTAGATAAAATTCTTACACTTCCTAAAACACGTGTGGCTCGGCAGGCCATAGCTCTTTATTTTGGCATAAAGAACTCCAAAGTTTCTTGTTTATTAATACCAAGATTTTCTGATTTTTTTTCGAGGCCGTCAAAGGTTGAGTATAGTACGGAATTACAACAAAAAATACCTTCTCAATGGCAATAAATGCCTCATCATTTATTAACAAGCGGCAAGAGCTATCATTACCATATGAGAACATACTCTTCCAGAGCTAACAAATGTGTGTATTTTGAGTCATTAGAGAGACTAAAGTTTAACAACACTCATATCAGTTCAACTTTCACTTACTGCAATGAATCACAGTATGGCATCTTTCAGTCCAAATTATGTATAATTGTTTCATATCGTTGATTTCGGGCTTCGAACACAATACAGAAAACTACTATAATTCAAGAATTTAACCGACGTAATTTTTTCATTGCAAGTTAAATGAAGAGGCTTAGTACTGCCAATAAATATTTTTACACTTCATACTGACATGGACTTAAAGTATGTGGACCTTTCAAGACCTTTCCACTGCGAATCTTGGAAACACAAGATCGGCTTAGTCGGTTTATGATTTATAAACGAAAGTTTTGACTTGGTCAATTATTTCAAACGAATAGTGTTGAGAATCAAATAACTTTGATCACTGTGACAACCAAGCATACTTTTTCACTATTTCCAAAATTTTTAAATCTTGTTCTTAATTTTTGTTTACTTGTAAAATGGACTAAATACCGCACTGTACTTTTCGGTGCAAATATAATATTTTGTAGAAACGGTTCGCTTTCTGCACCAGAAATTGACGTGTTTTCGGTTTTATGTCGGTTGCTACAACTGCTAACAGCCACACAGAGACTTTTGACCTGCTGAGAAATTTTACAATGCCTTTAATTTTTCTTCTCTTCAGGTAAGCAGGGTTTCGACTCATTAAAGAGAAAGACTCTTTCCAAAGAACAACGCCTCTAATTGCTTTTAATAAACGTTGTTTTATTGTTTAGAAGCCAAACGATCATATTTGGGGTCAGGTGCAGAAACTGTAGTTTAATATTTCTGACATTATGCGCAGTTTGACAAAAAATTATCTGAGGAAAACAAATACTAAGATATCACACAGGTGATACGGTTGAGTTTTTATACCAATATGCTAGATTTTGAAATTATTGTAAAACTGACAGGCAATGGCTATAATTTGTATTCTTAACGCACGAGTTGTACTGTAGATTAAGATTTCAAAATTAGCTTGCTTTAATTAAAATAGGTAGAAAAATTGGCATAAAAAAAGAGAAAAAGAAAGCATAAAATCCCAAACCAACGACAATTCGTCAACTTGGGCAAGTCAGTGAATTGAGGAGATGGAGTTTAATTTTTTTTTGTTGAATGTGGTTTGGTTATCACTTTTGAACATCTCCTTAAACTGATTGTGTTTTCTCAAGGTGCAATTTCTCTTAATGTGTTTACATCACTTCAGTTCAAAAACTGAACTAAAACAACTAAAGTGATAATTGATACCATAAAAGCAGGAATGTGTTGTTATTACTACAGCTATTATATTTGTTTTCTTTTGAAAGACTTTAATTTAAGTTCTTTCTCTTAAGTCGTCTTTAACGCTGTTACTAAGAAGCCTATTCAGAAATAGGCGTTACTTTAGAATGTCAAGAAAATGTAATGTCTCAGAATACATTTATAATACGATTCCACCTGTTCAGTTTTGTATATCTAGTTTGGCAGTTTCTCGAACATTTTGTTTTCTCTATAGATTATCTGTTTTTCGAACTCAAAGTAAACTTTACTCCTTGGTTGAAACTCGGAAATCTTAACGTAAACATTTCCGCCTTCAAAATGAAATTATTCCCCAAACAAAGAAGCATATGCCTTAAAATTTCACTCTTTCAATTTGATTAAGTCCATCCGATTACATTGTTGAAATAATCAGTTCAACTTTTTATGTCTGATTTTACCAGAAAACTGAGTTAATTCACTCTCATTTTCTTCATCTAAAGGTTTGCCAAGGTGCAGCCTTATTTAAACCAGGTTAAAACAACACGACGTTTCTGCTTTGGTGTAGTTACCGTGATTCAGAACATTTTAAAAATCTCAATCTTTGAAACGCGTGACAAAGACTGTGTTAAGTTAAAATTATCGGACTTGCAAATTAAGACATATATGTACGAATTATAGTTGTAT
>JANSTQ010143816.1:0-12549 GCA_026167885.1 Bergia puertoricense
TCCAAGCTACAGGCACTTTCCGCCCCTCACTCCCCCCCCCCTCATGACCAGGAACCCCGAAAAAGCCTGTGTAAGATGGAGTTAAAAATGGAATAGAGAACTGCAACTAAATACTGTTCTTCTGAGGAAGTAGTGCAATTTCACATTACAGTGCGCAGGGGCGGATCCAGCTTTTTTGGAAAGGGGGGTCCAGTTGGGAGACTTTTAGCAAGTACCACATTTTCTTAATCTCAAAACTGGCATTTATTTGATATTTGATAGCCAGAAAGGGGGGGGGGGTCCTGACCCCCTGGACCCTCCCCCTGGATCTGCCAATGATGCATTAGAATATATAATGTTTGAACTGACTTTGATATCAGAAACAGCTGTTAAATGTTTCTAAAAGTTTGCAGATGCAATTTGAAAAAATATGATCAAGAACACCTTTGAGAACATCTGAGTCCAAGATCTTGCAAAAAAATTAAAGACTGTTCATCCTCTACCCCAAAAAACACAGTCATGCTCTTATGAATGAGATTGAAGACTGAAATCTTTTTAATATGACTTCACGTCACTCTTTTGAAAGTGTTTAAAACAACTATTTCTTGATATATCATGTTCGAATGTTCAGTGAATACAAATTTTTACATGCTCTATCAAACTTATACTTAATTATGTTATTTAGTCAAAACTTTTAAAAACAATGTCTTCATCACCTCATATGATAAACACCACACACCTGTTCAGTTTCTAGTGAGACCCCACCTCCCATGACTGCGCCGCACACCTCTCGATGGATGTTCATTGCCATCATCATCCTACCATTCATTATCCTCTCTTCATCATCTGTAGGATCCACCAGCAGAAACTTCCTGCAAACAAATTTTACTTCATATAGTAAAAAATATGCAGTGTATGATGACTATAATTATTTGTGGAACAAGGACAGGATCCTGTCCACAAACCATGCCAGCCAAACTAAACAAACCTGAAAATCTCCTGTGGTCTGGTGATGATGTTGACAAATATTTATGCTTTACTGCACAGTAGTTCTCTCTTCAAGAATAATGAACCTATCAATGCAAATCTCTAGGGTGGGTTGGAGACCAATAGGCAGGAATTTGACCAAAAACAAAAAAAAATGTTAAATTCTCAGGGATGGGGAATGCTACATGTATTTTGGTCGAATCTAGTTAAGACAGCAAAAAGTTATTATTGGGAACAACCACAATGAGGGTTTATCAGGTCTCACTTGACATTATGTCATACCATATTCTGGTTGCTCGATAGCCATTTGGTAGGCAAAAATTTGCTTACCAAATAGCTATTGACCAATCAGAATAAGGTATGACCTATGTCACGTAAGACCTGCTAATCCCTCATTATCATCATTTTTTATTTGTTCAAAGGCACTGCCTGTTACATGTTGCATCAAAACTTTTAACTTAAAATATATAATATTATTTAACACTTAAAAAAATCAAATTCTCAGCAATAATTAAATTATGAAAATGTCAACTAGTAATAATGCCCTGCCTGAAAAATAAACATTTTGACCCATTTTTGAAAAACTGAGAAAGCAGGACCGCTGAAGGTCTGTCTGAGGCTGTGAGAGGGAATGTAAGGATTCCATCACAATGTCAAATTCTCTACCCACAAGACAAGGAAAAATGTCAAATCCCTGCCCATTATTTGTGGCTGTTGAAGTTGTATGTTGCTGAGTCGAAATTGCTTTAATTTTTTAACACTGAGTAGTGATGGACTCAGCCAGGAGGAAGAATATTTTAACTGTTTTAACTTTTACCTCTCGTTAACTCAAAGCTGATATAAAAACTCAGTATGTGAATCAGATAGTAGATAGCAGATGGTAGAGTTGCAAACACATTTTGTTTTAAAATAAATTGGAATAAGCTACAGGACGCTTCACGGGACTATGGGTCGTATCATTATCCCGTATTGACCCATGCAGGCCCGTACGGGTCACTATGGGATCATCAAAACTATGAAACCAACAGGATACGAGACTACGGGACGATGGGTCTGTCCCGTGGGACTGCCTTGCATGTGCATTAAATTACTTTTGGGTGGTACTGGTGGTACTCACTCTTAGCATCAGCCTTATTCACCATTATACACAACAACAGTCACAGACATACTCACCCATCATCAAAAAATGCAAATGTCACTGAGACTGGCATGTGAAGGACTCCAAGGGGAACTGGCTCCCTATCATCTGCAGAGTGCTACAGAGAAGGGTGAGGAATTTAGAAATGCAGCAAATTCTAAGCTGACTGAATAAAACCAAAGTGTGAAGAGTCATTCTGGAAAATCTAAAATGAGTGATGAACACCAGAATGATAAGCTAGAACTTACAATTGTAACTTCCTCCCCAACAACTGAAACATCGGGTCGCCTGTAAAAAATAACCAAAACACCCGAGGTCACACAGTAACCAGTCAGGTCAGTCACACAATAACCAACTCAGCTTGTCACATAGTACTGTCTGTGCATGTAGCCAATCAAATCAGGCCCATACAGTGACCATTAAGTTCAGTCACACAGTAACCAGTCAGGCCAGTCACACAATAACCAATTCAGCTTGTCACACAACCCAAAGGCTGTCACACAGTAACCCAGCAGGGTGACCAACATGTACAGCAACCCAACAGGCTGTCTCACAGCAACCCAACAGACTGTCACACAGCAACCCAACAGGCTGTCTCACAGCAACCCAACAGGCTATCTCACAGCAACACAACAGGCTGTCACACAGCAACCTAACAGGCTGTCTCACAGCAACCCAACAGGCTGTCACACAGCAACCCAATAGGCTGTCACACAGCAACCCAACAGGCTGTCTCACAGCAACCCAACAGGTTGTCACACAGCAACCCAACAGGCTGTCACACAGCAACCCAACAGGCTGTCTCACAACCCAACAGGCTGTGACACAGCAACTCAACAGGCTGTCTCACAGCAACCCAACAGGCTGTCACACAGGAACCATACAGGCTGTAACACAGCAACCAAACAGGCTGTCACATAGCAACCCAACAAGCTGTCACAATGGAACAAAACAGGCTGTCACACTGACAGTAATGCAACAGGATATCACACAGCAACTCAACAGGGTGTCACATAGCAACCAATCAAGCTGTCATACAATGGCTGAGGGAGAATGAGACAAACCCAAGACATGATGGACAATCTTAAACCTAGTCCACCCACACTTGTTCACATTCTTCTTTGAGATGTGAATTGTCCTCTGGTGTTGTCACAAGTCATCTAATGTTTCTCTTACACTTGTCTCTGGTTACATCCCAGCATGTCTGAGTAAACGTCTCTGATGATGACCACATTGGTAAAAACATGCTTTTTAATATCTTTTATTACTTTTTAATATAACCCATAAACTATTATAATTGTCATGTCTGATTGTACAACAATTATAATAATAATTAAATAATAATAATTGTGGTGCTTATAATATACATGTAGCACTTTATCATCACATTTCAAAGCACTTTTGTGGGTTCTTTTAAGTCCCCCCTATTGAACGTTGAGAGACTAGGCCAATGGCTTAACATCCCTGTCCACGGATGGTGTGGCGAAAGAAGGTCCTGAAATAATTCAAGCCTTGGCAAGGCCGGGGTTTGAACCTGGGACCTTGGGTTGGCAGTCAGAGATCTAACCAACTAAGCCAACCACGCACACACAATTTATGCTTTCATAGGAATCAGGACTGATAATTATGCAGAAAAAATAGCAATAAGGCGAGCTATTTCATCAACAGGTACTCAATCCAATACACCAAACAATAGACTTATAATCTCTATATTGTCTACAGCTGTTTGCAAACTGTTAATTGAAACAAAATTAATTGTGAGAAAACCTGAAGTGTGCCAAGGCTGATATTGCGGCAATACTCGCACAGTCAGTAATGTTACCACCATGATCCAACACATGAATATCAACACGCACAGCCCAAACCTAAGAATCAAAGAAAACGTAGAGATGCACCATTGAAGTGAATACATGTAGAAATTGAGCTGTCAAAAAATATAGTGTATATAGGTCATACCCAACTGTCAAGTGGCTCTTTTTACCATCTGTTTGACTACTTACACTGTGCAACTGGCAATATTTCTGTTGTATTGCCACCACTGAAATTAGCTGCTGATTTGTTTTATGTCTATTTCTGTCTCTTTATAATCCATTGATAAATCTGGCAGTCTGCCCAACTATTTGCAGGCCTACTAAGTTACATGCACAAGGTGTATGATGTACTGTATGCAGACCTCTCAACCTCTCAGAACCAAATACCTGGAGATCCAAGTTGAAAAACCTGGAGATTGGGTGGAGGCCTGGGAACTAGTGTGCATCGATAACATTTCTCCCATTCTGCTTTGAATGTGGTTTTGTACTTTGCTGCGCCTTTGCTGCTGTTGTTCTTTTTTCTTTTCTGTGAGCCAGAACTCCCAGGTTCTGTTGAATATTCATGGACATCTGCCATTTTGTTTATCGAGACAGAAAGAAGAAACAGCAGTCAGCAGTTTTACTCACCACATGGAGTCAGTGAGGAGCAATAGCTGATAAGCATAGTTTTGAAGTGAACTCCAAATTTTTATTTTCCGGAGACAGAATACACAAATTTCCATTCCATTCAGCAAAGGATTATCACATTAAAAAAACCATTCAAACTGATACAAATATACCAGTTTCATTGTCTTTCATCGTTTACCATGAGATTTTTTATGACTAATCGTGAGACCATGAAATCAACCTGAAAACTGTGAGTTTCACAGCAAAACCATGAGACTTGAGAGGTCTGTGTATGGCTTACCACAAAAAATGCTGCCTGTAGTTCTAGTACTCCTGTTGCTTAAATCTTTTCCGAATATCTGCTTTAATTAACTCACATACACACCTGTTAACTAAAAGACTCTTGATACATTTTCCATAATTTCATTTATTAAATACAAATAATTTTATTTGATTATAAAAAAATTTCTAGCTTTTTGATTGGTTCCACAACTGATGATTTTCAGCTCATAACCAACAATCATACCTTATATGCAAAAACAGTTTCCAATACAAAACAAGTGCTTCTTAAAACCAAAAGCAAACTTACAATATCTCCTGTTTTACACTAATTCCATTTGGTCTAGTGTTTATCAAAATATTTGGCAATGCTTCACTCATGCTTGTTGGATGTGAGATGATCATAGCCAACTAGACACTGCATGCTTCATTGGCTATCTATCAACTAATATCCAACATGTGTTCAGGGCTTTCAAAACAAACTGGTAGTCACCCGAGTTCCACCGGCTACTTCAAGTTTCACCGTCGGCTACTTCTCATCTGCTTACTGCCAAATGAAACATCAAAAACCAACTCGCTGTTCCACAGAGAATTTAGTCAAACATGGCCTGTTCACACTTGAATTTGGAACACTGATCAATTCTCATTTTTAGTGGTAAATAAAGCATTTTGTTTTCAACTGCATTGATTTCGCATTCACAGCTTGTCTTGCCCGTTCGTGTGTTTCTTGTCGGCATCTTGATCTTTGCATAAGAGGTCAGCAGTTTGAAGAGAAAAAAGCCTCGTCTTTCGCCACATGGATGATCGGTTGAAAAGAAAATGGCAGAGAAACACACATTTCTCTTAAATTGGTTTTTCCAAAACACCATGCTCCACTGCAGGTAATAAGTGAATGAAATGATGAATATAATAATCTTTTTCATTACTGTTTGGCTTTTGTTTCAGTTCATTCGGCCGTGGGACTTTGTGCATTTATAAATTTTAAAGAGCTAATTTAAAAAGAGATTGCAATAACTGTCCTAAATTTGCAAATTTAAGGCAGAATCATTATTTTGTTTGGCTCAATTGTTCCCAGGAAATGTATAAAACTGCTGTTTTGGAGCTATAATTTTCAAAAAATTTCCCTGGGGGAACATACCCCCAGACCCACCTACATTACTTAGTCTCTAAACCAGTATTACCCAAAGATGGCTACTTTTTTGGGCAGCCACCTACTTCAATACCTTCTGAAAGCCCTGTGTCTTTGTGCAACAGTTATTGTTAACCCTCTCAGTCCCAAACACAACATTTGGTGTGTTGCTAAATTCTCCTAAATGGTTTGGGCATGTTTCTTTTAAACAGTTTGGGAGAACTTCACCTTTCATACTAAATAGCTTATTGTATGCGATCAATTCCTTTATTCTCATGACCAAACAACTTATTTTGTCTTGATAATGTAAGGAGAAAATAGATGTTAATAAACAGGCTGGGGCTGAAAGAGTTAAATAGTTCTTATAACAAAACAATATAATAATACTATCAATAATTATAATGAAATTATTGTTACTGCTTTTCGCAAGAGGAATCTAAACTTTAAATATTGCAATAGCATTATGTTCTATACTATGTGCAGGCCTCTTCTTCACATAAATTTACATTGAATGCACCTGGCTTTTGCTTTCCAATTGTCCAGTTGCCATTGATTACAATGACTACAGACTCAGTTTTACAGTATTAACCTCACATTGGTGTTGAATATACATAATTACCAGCAAAAATAATTAGAAGACCAAGCCTCCAATAATACACAGAGTTGTAAATAGCTCATCATATCCACTTGGTATTTATGAATATTTAACATCAAGTCTGTTCAAGGCAAACACCGCAAAAACGAGTCTGAAGTTGACATTGTAAATTAGCAGGAACTGCGAATATGAAACTGAACTATTGTTGAATGATAAACATACCTTTTCTCCTGCCACAATACAAAGTGATTCCAGATCCACAGCTCTAGACTCAATATAGAATCTCTCCATAAAGCGATTTACTTCAACACCAAAATCTGTCATTCTATAGCAAAATCATAATTGTTTGAGTAGAGAAGGGGATATGTGCTGCTAACAGTAACAGTGCAGCAACTTTGAGACTGTAGAATGGCACTATACTGTGAATGGTACTGAATGTCTAACCTTCCTGCCTCAAATGCAGGTGAAGCCATTGGTGATAACTCGACATTGATATATAACTGTCCCTCTGTTGGCCTATTGGGCTTTGGCCTGCTGACATCACAAGAAACCTGCGCAAGGACCCTGAAACAACATTTAACACATGTACATCAAATACAAAATTCTACTTTAAAAAGACATTACACAAAATTAATAGGTAATGTCAGAAGCTCATTTATAAGACTAGTCATATGAGTTCATGGCAACCTTTAAATTACCTATTTATAAATCTGATATATACAATATATACAATGTAACACCCATTCCGAGTAGCTAAAATCTATGTTTTCTCATGGTTGAGAGTACTAGTTGTCTGAAGTTGTAAGGACAAGTTCTCTGCCACTGTTCAGGAGTTTGGTTTTCAAGTCTTTTGGTCTGGAATAAGGTATATAAACAATGAGTTTAGCCCATTTAGTCTGGGGAAGGATACAGATTTTTTGTGTTTATTCTGGGACAGGGATAGGATTTGGGGTTGCAATTCTAGAACAGGACATGTTGGAATATACTTGCAGATGAGTATACATTAGAGGCAGCCATTTATATACCAGTATATACACTGTAGTCTTTATGGAGGTCTCTTTTCAAACCTTTATTATAGACTGAGGAGCCCTGGCAGGGGTGCCATTAACAGTGGACTGATAGACATTTTCCATCAAAAAACTGATGGGTCTTGTAAAATTTCATGGAAACTCAGGGCTGGTAGACCATTGTGTCTACAAGCTTTCATAAAATTTCAATTTACATTGGACACTCAAAATATTTTTTTCTTCCAGAGTCTTGAAACAGAGATAGGGGAAGTAATGTGAAAGTATAACCCTTTACTGTAATAGCATTTTTGATTCAGCAATCTTTGTACGAGATTGTTGATTTTCTTTGTGCTATTTTGTTTTGCACTGCATTCTGGGCCATGATGTCAAGACACTGCTGTATGTGCTGGTGAATACACTTTTGGCTTTCCTAAAAATGATTAGATCTTGTTATCTTAAACTAAACAGCCTAATACTCCTTGGTAGGGAATGTGATCCATCTTTTTTGGTCCACCAAAATTTGAGCAGGTCCACCAGATTTTTTTCCTGGTAGACCTGCTGTCTACCTAGTGAAAAACTGAAACTCTAGGCCGCTGAACTACGTTTGTGATCAATCTTAAAACACCGTACTTCAAGCCATGGATTGAAAGAAAGAAACACGCTGTAAAAGTTGTCTTATTTCTTAGTTAGTGCTAATCGCCTTTTGCGGGACAGGGCCCAGCGGATTAATTTTGGTTTATTAGTGTTGGTATTAGTAACTATTGACAATGGTGTTTAATTCTTTCGAAAATTGCGATGCTGTGTGTTTACAATTTAGACAAAACTCTACCTTGTTTTCCCTAGTTGCACTTCGCAATGCCCGCGTTCAACACCAAACGCAATCTTGATCTTCCTGTAGTCATATGTTTCTCTTCCATCCAGTCGCTGTTTGAATGTTTCAATATAATGAAGATATCGTTTATTAAAAGAGATATTCGAAGACTCAGTTCAGAATAGAAAGAAGTGGAGCTCTAATAACAGACACTTCCAATAGATTTTCATGAATCAAATGTAGTTATACTTAATACCTTTCTTGATCGTATACACTGCAAAATGAATTCCTTTTCGCAAGTTGCTAGCGGCACACTTCCAGACTTCATTTTGGCTTCACGTGTGGCAGAAAACGGCAGGCACTAAAACACTAACGCGGAAAACTGGGAACTAGTCAGTAGTCTCCTGCGCAGGCTGATTTGGCATCCGAAAAGTTTACCGCCGTCTTAAGTTACTGCATACGCAGGTATAAGTAAAATCTATATGCACTGGTTTAAATTTTTTTAAACCTGTGTACATCACAAGATGAATTGGAAATGCGACCAAAACATGTTGCGGGTTGATATGTGCAGTCGCGTGTACTCAGAAAACCAGGGGACACACAAACGGCAGAGATGATTCTGGGCAGAGCGAGTGATTCGTGAAAACAAAACTTGAATACATGTAACGGAGAATGTATGGCGAGGGGTTTCAACTGCCAGGGCTATGAATTATAGCAAATGTGTTGAAAATTTTCGATATAGCATGAGAGTTGGACCAGATTTGGATCAAAGTTTTGTTAAACTGTCATGCGTGTGGTCTAATGAACTGATCAATTCGAACCTTCAACATTTCCCCCCCCGGGCAACCCCGGGGCATTTGACAGACTATGATGCCCGGGGGGGGGGGGCAGGGAATTTGATGTTAGATAGTGTCCTGGGGGTCGGGAATTTGAACTGAATAGAGGGGGGAGGGCTGGGCATTCGAACAGGTAGTCTCGATTTCATGTCGCGTGCTGTGCCGGCGCTTCCCTGTGAAGTCTGTGAAAAAATGGCTGACGCGACGATGGATGAACACGATATATATACTTTAAAAGATTTCACTGGCAAAAGTAAAGATTAATATATTTGTTTCAATAAGGTTTTATTGGTGGCGGATAAATGAATCACTTGCCAGTCTTAAATACATGTAACTGTATTGAAAGTTTAGTCAGCAATCACTCACTTGAGTGCAGTAACTATGTGATGGCGCAGAAACTTGGGCAAACTACACTGATTTTGTTCAAGCTTGCTCAGAAGCAGTTTTCCGCTTTATATTTCCAGTTTTTTGTGAAAGCGAACAAATGATTCGTTAATTTCATATTACGTAGCTTTGTTCAAACAGTGAGAAAGAACTGTAGACTTGTATCGTTTTTTGTTTTTTTATTTTTTTTGGTGAATCACAAGGTGTTTAGCTCAAGTTTTGGTAAAGAAGATCTGCCCACTCGGCAGAGAAGAGTGCCAGTACTGAAAATAAAAGAGAAATTCACTCTCAAACTTATTTTACCTTGAATGTTCAGTTTGATGTAAAACTCGAAAACCAGAAAATTTATTTCTTTGAATAAAAAATACTTTTTTATGATAATTATCAATTTATCTTCCGTTGTGATTTTTTAAAAAAAATTTCAGCAATAATTGGACCGGAGGGTCCGTAAAACAAGAAGTAAGATTGGTGTGGCCTATTAAAACGAAAAAGGAAATGCAAAGAACAAAGTGTACAAGAGTTTGAATTTGGAAAAACTAACAAAATTTTGTCCAAACCTATCAATTGTGCAATTAGAGCCACAGGCCCCTACAATTCCTGTCAAAAACACGGTTATAATTATTTTCATTACACAGAAAATGCTATGGAAAGAGTAGAATACATATAGGAAGAATATATATATTAGAATTTACTATTCAACCCTGATCTTTCAAACCGATAACTTATAAAAAAAATTTGGTAAATAATCTTATTTCTATGATTAAGGGCACTTTTGCAAATGGTGCCCCGGTCTTCCTGCGCAACAGTTCCCAGAATATGGAGAGCTCCCATTTTCATTCCTTTCCTTTCATGGCTGAACCAATGGATTTTCTCTCTTTCAGAAGTTAAAATTTTACGTTATTTATCCAAATAATTTCAAAAGAAAAGTAAAGTAAAAGTAAAGACACTTTATTTATTGAGTTTAACACATTTACATCCATAGGACGTACTCTCCCATGTGGCCCTCACCATGACACCGGAATTACCCTGCTCTTTTCGAGAAGTGTGTTGGTTCTTTTAAGTTCCCTTAGATAGCATTTTAGGAGACTAGACCAACGGCTTAACGTCCCTGTTCGCGGACGGTGTGGCGAAAGAAGGTCGCCCAAAGTTCAACCCTTGACCAGGCCGGCGATCGAACCCGGGACCTCCTGGTTGGCAGTCAGAGATCTTACCAACTGTGATAAACTCGCACACACATCTTGATCCACTAAAAAGACAGGCAAACGATCACTTCTGCGAAGGCTTTAATGCATTTTAAAACAATTTATTACATTTTGTCCCGATCCATGGCATTTACCTCTTGAAAAACTTGGATTGGTATCCGAACAGCGCCTGTTTAGAGATGCAGGCTTTTTGCCAATAAATCCTTGAGCATGCGCAAAGCCATGAAAGATTCTGAACGAATAGTAACTTTCAATGTTCGGAAATAAATGAAAAATTGAAAAACTCATGGTTCATACAAACATTTTGGAAAAAAATTCAAGGACTTTTCAAGGATAGTTGACACTTTAAAGAATAGTTTGTATACCACCAGCTGAAAACAGTTTAACTTTGTAGGTCTCCAGAAAAAGAGAAGATACTTGATCTTAAACTTAGCAAACTGAAAAAGCTGGAATAAACAATTGATGTTTATTCTTTCAGTTTGGTAAGTTTCGGGTCAAGTTCCTTCTATATTTCTGCAACTTTTTCCGCTTTTCTTTTTGCTGTGGCACGCAGAGAATTGGTCACACATTATTTTACCTCAAACAAAATTCAAGGATATTTACAAATTTTCAAGGAGTTTTCAAACAAATTCAAGGACTTTTCAAGGACAAAAGCTGATATTTCAAAATTCAAGGACTTTTCAAGGACTGGTTAGTTTTTCAAGGACTTTTCAAGGCCCGTGCGAACTATGACACTGGAGCTTGCCTTTTGTAATTTTAAACTGTAGCATCCTGATTTTGTAGCTGTTTGCTAAGGATATCAGTTTATTTCTTGAATAAATCACCACATCCTTACTTTCACTCAGTACCAACTTTGGTATCAAAAACTTGATACGAGATGTCTGAAGTGCGTGGTAAAGGGGGAGGGGTAACTGATCACGTTTCACGAAAATTGAATGCTCAAATCACGATTCTCGAAAAACAAAAACGGATCAATATCAGATCGAATTACGTTTCACGTGAAAATAAACATCCATTTCTCAATGGCTAACAAAAAATAATGTACCACCCTGAATAAATTCTGATGCAACACTTCAAAAACTTCTTCAGATCTAGTAAATTTGCCAAACAGGGGGTATATGTGACTGGTTGTAGTTCCCTTTTACACTTCAATTTTCGAGTTCCCCTTTTACGGTCAACAAACGGGCAAGTTTATATATATATATATATATAAAAGAAATCTACGTTCAATTCTATTTAAGAGAAATGAAACCATGACACATGTGGCTGGTAGCTTGAATAAACACATTAACTTTTTATTATTACCCAAACCGAAATATCAGTGGACAACAAAAATACAGTCGTTCAAACACTATTCTGTCCTAGTTTTACATTTAAAAAAAAAAACTAAGCTAGACAAGATCACAGGTTAAATGCAAGGACTTCAACTTCACATTTAACAATGCTGGAATGTCAGGGTTGCAAAATACAACCTTGCCTGTGCTGTAAGAACAGCACACCAAATGCCACTAAATGCATGTTTAGTAGGGCTGGGACGAAGGCCAAACAAAACCTTCGAAGGTTCGTTGGAGTTTTCGAACGAACCTTCGTTTCAAGAAGTACTTAATAAAACACTCTCGATCTCAGGCTCCAAAACATGAAAAAACGATTACTATATTCCGCTGCACGATCACCCAACGTATTCACCCTACACTACGCAGCGCAGTCCGAGACACAGAAGAGACATTTCAAATTCAAAGAATTTTATTCTGTAATAGTCAAGGAAAATGAACTCAATCTGATAAC